>JAUZSU010179229.1:0-12662 GCA_034780255.1 Parotocinclus maculicauda | reverse complement strand
TCCATTGGTGCTGCGGCAAATCGGAGAAATACCAAAGAAAAAAAAGGGGGGGGGGGTTGTATTCTTCAAACATGATCGTCAGCGGATCCGCGAAACAAGCAATAAAAAAAGGCTGGCCTAACTGTACTTCACGCAAACCTATGACGATGGAAGCGTGTCAGAATTATTGGGACATTTGGTACAGTAAAGCGAAGAAGTTATCCTCATGTCTGCATGGATATCCTCTGTGTACTTCAGTTTCCTCCCACATCCCACAGACATGCTGGTGTCTTGGCTGTGCCTACCTTGTCAAGCCAACATTTATAGAGTGTTGGACCCACCCAAAACTCAGGTACAGCTTAATTGCAAATGATTTAAGTGATATTTTATTATTATACTTAAGATTGTTCTTCAACTTTCGTATGTATATATATATATATATACACATACACATACCCACTGAGGAACCGTGCCACACTGGCAGGAAATAAACCACTTATATGAAAAAGGAACAGGATGAAAAGGCTAAGATATGCTAAAACTCACACAGACTGGAATGAAGATCAGTGGACAAGAATATGATGGAGTGACCCGTCCGCCAACAATATGTTACATATGGTCATTATACCAATAATAAGACAACAATTCTAATGGTGGGAAAAAGCTTTTGAACTGTATTGTACATGTGGTTGCGAGGGAGAAACATTTCCAAATGTAAAAATTTACTTATAGCTGAAAACTCACGGCAGATTCTGTCCATTAGGGTCAGTGAGGCACAGAGCTCCCCCATGCACATGCAAGCAGGACGTTCCTTTACTACAAGGCCAGATACTCACCATTCCCCCGAGTTGCGTTTCGTGGGTTTTGTTTTGGTGGAGGAGTGGCAGCCTGCTTACTTGTACCCTTTGGTACCTTTTTACCCCCTGTCTTGGCGTCCTTCCTAACCACTGCACTTGTGGACCCACTGGAGGCCTTGCTGGTGGTGGCCTGTTGTTTTTTAGAGGCACTTTTCTGAGCTGCAGATGTGCTGGCCTGCGGGCTGCATGGGATTTCTTTCTTTTCTACAGGAGCGCAGATGGGACCACAGCACTCTAGCGTATTAGAAATGGATTCAGAAATGGTAGAGCGTTACGTACAGAAATACAGACAAAGACACAGGCAGACGCACAGACAGGAAGCTTTGGAAAGACTGTCACATTCAGTTAGATTGAGTGAGTCAGTGTAGTCGGACAAATGCTGTGTCAAAGTGGATAAAGACATATGACAAACGGCATTTCAAGAGTGAAGGAAGTCTTTTATGCAAATACAGTCGAGAGCTGATCAAAATAGATCTGTTTGTGCAAAGACGAGTTTAGGAGAACAAACACAGCTGAAACGAATAAACACCCACTCCCTCTGCGAACATTGCATAGTGTACTCAACAATAGAGCCTCAAACTGCTAATAGCAAAACTGAAGCTGAGATGCCATCAAAGAAATTTTTAGAACCCATATAATTAGCATGAATAAGGGGAAGAAGAATGACTGATGGGTGCAAATTACTTCAGCAAATGAGAATGACAGAGCATCTTTCAGCTGTAACTGCAGTGGTTCCAGACAGTGCTCCACTCATGCCTGATATTAATACAATGGTGCTGTAAAATCCGTCCAAAGCCTACATTCTCTGAGCTATTTGGATGAATATGCATTCTGATCAATCTGTTAAACTTAAGGTTATATGACATTATGATCTTCAAATCACAATATAGTGTGCCTTCTTGGTTAACGTAGGAAATTAGGGCCAAAATGGTCCAGGATTCAAATCCAAGATGGCACTGTACAGTCCTCAAGCAAGGCCTTTAAAACAAAACCTTACGGATAAGACCATATCAGTTGTGGGTCTGATAAATGTCTAAATATAATTTAAATGCAACATACTGTGCAGTGCAAAAGTCTTTTTCCACCATAAATGTTTGAACAATGGTATAATTACCATATGTCGTTATTTTTGAGAAATACAGGAAATGAGTATGCAGCATTAAAACTGAAAGACACATCTTAATTGGGAATGGTGTTTTTGCAAGGTTAGCAGCCAACAAATCAATTATCCTATGGAGATCAGAGTGAAAAGGCTAAGAAATGCAAAACATCACAACAATTTAAATAAATATCAGTGGAAAAAAGCATTATGGAGTGATGAATCCAAGCTAGAAACTTTGGGGTCCAATTTTCAAAGTTATGTTATATTTGCTTATTATACCATTGTTAAAACAACAGACCTAATGGTGGCCTAAGACTTTTGCACTATTGTACATTTTATACGCCTGGCTCCATTACAACTTTTTATTTTGGTCACTACTATAACAGCTACACTCATTTACAAGCCCCATATGTGATGTGAACTGAAGCCACAGATCAACCATGTTAACGGTGGATACAAGTTTGAACACATTACATGCAACATGCATGCAAACATCTGACTCAGTTACTGTGAGGATATGTGTATCACATTAGACAATCTCTAACAACACTTTCTGAAAGTAGCAACATACACTTCAGAGCCAAAGGTTTTGAGACACGCACCAGTTACACCCAAAAACATGGCTATAATTATAAAATTTGCACCCCTTTGCTGCTACATTACTCTTTTAATAATACTGTTCATTACAGTGGAGTTTGGGTACTGACGTTTACCAATAACAAACTTCTCAATCTCAACAAAATCTCATGGTTGACACCACATTTAATAGGCGTCTCGAAGTCAAATTCAGGAGCAGTGCAAGTCAGCCAAGTTCTTCATTAAACTGGCAAGCCATTCCTTTATTCCTGGACTTGTTTTAGAAGGACAGGGTAGGAAACCCAAGAGATGAACCAACACATTGCAGGTGGAAACACAGAGTCACTGAGCTATTCAGTACAACCCATTTTACAGCCATTGTTTGTTTGTGGAGATCACTAATTATAAGGGTGTGTTCACAAACCATTGGCCCTATACTGTATACCGGTCTTGGTTTTCAAAAGACATGACACTTGGTAACAGTGGCAAACAAATGAAACAAACATCCAAGCTGGTTTACAGCATTTGCAGAATAACAAGGCTTTTAATTGAGCAAAATAACCAGTCTGGCCTGTTTCAAGTGTTTGCCTTAATGAATAGGCAATATGGAGCATATATGCTTAAGGGTGCAAAATACTGGTCTGAGTCAAAGCAAACATTCATTAAGCACTGAATCAAAAGTAAGAATAATGGCATGTGCAATTTGAACAGTAGCTGCAGGTGCATTGAAAAGGGATAAGTTTATTACTGGACAGTGCATCCAGTTTACCCGTTTTAATTTCCTGTATGGTATGAATTTTTCCATATGCTGTAATACCATACCTTAGCAGGAAAACTATAACGATTTAATAGGCAGCAAATTACATAATAATGTCCATTAGGTGCATTACTAAGGACCCAGAAGAACGGCATCGCCGAACAGCATTCTGGGAACGGCTCTCTAACTAAGGCTCTGGTGCTATGATTGATTAAAAATAATGTGAGACCAGATATACAAAACAAGAACTTGTTTCCAAGAATGCAGCTGTGTCTGCAGTCAGGTTTTTTTTTGTTTGTTTTTAGGAAATCTGACACAGACCAAAAGCTATATGTTGCAATGTTTGTCATGGAACTGGTGTTGCCACATCTTACTATATCATCTCAGCTAAAAAAATGCACTGGAAGACCATGTGATTCTAATCATAAGCTTCACTGCCATAAACCAGTTGGACCAGTGAAACAGATAAGTCATCACTTTCCAACAGACATCACTAGAGGAGGCATTGTATGCATATGGGAGGAAAGGTGAGTGAAATTACGATTGCAGTGACAATCCAGTCAAGAAGAGACGGGATCAGAGTAACAATTAAAACATAAAAAGATTTAAGGCATGTCTCCGGGCAAATATTGTCATGTCTCTTATGTTTTGTTTTTAATATGTAATAATTGTTCACATTCTTCAACCGTTTCATGTGCACTGATTCCATCATATATTTTGTAATTTTAATTAATTAATTTTCTTAAGTAAACCCTATCGTAATCAAAGCATTCACTATATACATGATTAAATTATTATGTTTTATATTCTATATACTCCAGACAGTAAAACAAGCCACACACCTACACAAAAACCCAGTTATTCCCAAACAAAAAATACATTTTATACATTTTTAAAATACCACGATATACAATGAAACTGCCAGAATCTTAAGAAAACATGATATGAATATTATACTATGGTCATACTGCCCAGCACTAGCAAAGCTTAAATTCAATTTGGAGACCAATGTTAAGATTGGACTTTTGTTTCCTGAGGTCAAAATAATGATTATACTGCATAAGGTCTTGCTGTTTGCTACACTCTGAATGTCCTGCATTCGCCTGGTAAAACTTACAGTATTTTATACCAATGTAGAATCTGTAATCTAATTACACCCATAACAATTGCTACATTGTTGTCAGGTCATTTGGCAATTATTTGAGCGTGTGCGAATTGGACATGGCTGCAATTAATTATCAGATTCAACAATATTACATTTGTATGCATTGGCAAAGCTTTGTCTGTGCAATGCCGAGCCATTTGTTGTTTAACAAGTAAACAGGAGCTGCTTAAGTCCGTTACTAAAATAACAATAAAAAATAATAAGGACAAGTTGTATGCAATAAATCCTGACCTTAAATTGAATAGCTGACATGCCTATTAAATACATGTATACACACACACACACACACACACACACACACACACACACACACACACACACACACACACACCAAACACATGGAAAATCTAAAAATATGCCACCTTCTGTGTCCTTAGCATCTGTCGTTGTCTCAACCTTCTCCTCAGCAGGGGTTTTGGGGGACTCGATGTCCACTTTGACCTCTTCAGTAACTTCACCAGGAACTGCATGTCCATTTAAAGTTTCTGTGTGCACGGAGTCCTCTGAAGAAAAACAAAAAGAGGAGTTATCACGTTATCTTGATTATTAATGCTACTTTAGGCCTATTACTAATGCACATTAAATAATGTCTATGTATTGCACTGTAATAGCTCATGATTTTTCCTAAATGTTGTGCGTCAGCCAAATAACTACATTTCAATTTTTTGGGTGGTTGATTGTTGTCAACACATGATGATATTAAAATGTTTAAAACAATTCAAACAATACATTCAGACCACAGTCAGTACAGGTAGGCCCGATATACGGGATATAAGGACATTCGTTGTAGTTACAAACCCGTAATTAAATTTATTGTAAACAGAAGACTTTAATATATACTACCTACATGCGTAAAACACTTACATTAAACTACAGTTGGCAAAAACAAAGTTTTTAATATCTTGTGTATTTTAGTGAATAATGTATTGAAAGTAAAAAACTATAAAAACAATTATTATTAAAACAATCACTTCCGCCACACAATGTCCTATCTCACACACTGCTTGATTTCATTATTTAGAATGGGAGAGTGCAGGAGATTATCATAATACATAGCTTTCCTGGGGAAAACTAGAAATTCTAAATTCAGAGGACTGTTTATGCTAAATGTCTTGTTTTATGTGTATTATTATTAGTAGTTTCCCAACATAAAGTCTAAATATTGTAAACAGGGACAAGCTGTAACTGTGTACACAAGTCCAACACTATGGTAGCTATATCTAGGCATAAGCACAAAGTGTGTATACATAAAAAAACAAGCCTTTATTAAAATGAACAATTTTTTTTAAACTTTGAATAAAACCCCAGGTGTCTTCCTGGCTGTAAAATCCCTTCCACACTTGTCATATGACAAAGTTATTGCATGCAGAATTGCAATAATCAGTAAATTCAGACACCTGTATTAATGTGGGAATTAAGTAACATTTGCTAATGTTTATCTGGTCACAATACAACCTTGATCTGGAATAAGGACTCCTTTTCGGATGAGTTCTTCACGGGTTTGCCTTGTGGAGATTTTCCTCTCTAGGACTAGAATGGCAGATGGTAGAGTGATTAATCATTGCACAATGGCTGTGGTTGTAGAGTTCTTGCACACAGCTCATTTTATTCGTGAAGTAATATAATTTTATGATCCAAAATGTATTAAAAATATATTAGTATATTACAAAAAAATAATCAGAAGAGATGATATAACGGGCGTCTTTTTTGGATTATCAATAGCGAAATTAGATGATAATTTTGGATCTAAAGTACTCAAAAGTTATTTGAACCATCTATCTCAGCCGCCTGAATTGGCATTGTGTCTTTCGTAATGTCATTGTAACATTTCTTATGTCTTGCTATCTGTCATTTTCTTGTTGGAAGACACTTTTATTTTTTTTTTTTTTTAGCAGAATGATTCTGTTACATTTTGCTGAGTGTGCTTTTGTGCTGGCACGTGGCTGGTTTAAGCCTGTAGTGAACAGCTGACTCATAAACTGTCTGTACAGTGGTTAATTTGAAGGTGTTGAAATAAGGTAGCTGTCAAGCTGTCTTTAACGGGAACCAATATTGCAGACTTTCGTCTTTTAGGCAGCATCCTTCAAGCCAAACAATCCCCAATATGAGTGAGGATGAGTCATGTCCAACTAATTTAGACTGTGACGCTGGTGGTGTTTGTGTTTTGTCTCCTAGAACAGTTTGTTCATCTTCACTCACATGGCGGTAATTTGGCTTTGAAAAGATGGATGTTGCTTAATAGACAGCAATCTGCAAACTATGTCGGAAATCAGTTGCCGTTAAAGACACCATCTGCAAGCCAACCACTGTGCAGAATATGGCATGAGATTATGACAATCTTCAGGAGTTAGCAGTTAGGGCAGACTTAAACCAGCCAGTGTACCAGCACAAAAAAACACTCAGCATACCTTAACAGAATCATTCTACAAAAAAGTGCCTTACAACAAAAGCAACAAAAAAGCAAGGTGTAACAAATGGTTTTGACAATTACATCATGAGACATAATGCCAATTCAGGTGGTTAAGAAAAATGGGTTCAGAGAACATTTTGATTACTCCAGACCCAAAATATACACTACCAAATATTATCAAATTATCTTTACCAACAAAATTTCAGAACATAACATAACATTTTTTGTCAATAACACACACCCATAACATAGAATACTAAAACATACTAGATGGCTAAGATACAAAATAAAGACTTACCTTTGGACAAGTCCTGAAATTTATCACTGGTCCTTTTCTTCCGCCACTTCCAAGGTTTAAAGATTTTTCCTAGAGATGACAGCTTCCCCTTGCCTTTCAACTGAGAGGACTGAGAACTTCCGACTACCACATCACAGTTGGTCAGAGAAGATTTTTCCAGTCCCTCCACTAAAACACACATTAATACATTTAGTAATTTTGCAAGAAAAGTGATTTTTAACTGACAAAAAAGGACTCAACAATAGCATCTAAGGACTGAACATTAGACCTTCTGGTGCACAGTCCAGTAAGCTGTGCCATCACAGTCCCATACATGAAGCACAATGACAAAATACATGACACATGTTGGTGACATCAATACAAAAGAGAAATGAAGTAAATATCTGACCTGATGAACACATTATTTGTAATGAATTTAACATATGGGTCCAATTTCAATGCACAGTTTTGTTTTCTTTCTCTGTCAGGTTAATTTGTACAAGGCACAAGTTGTACAGAAGTGTTACATGTATAAGTTTAAAAAAAAATCATAATCTCAAAGGCTTGTATGGGGCAAAGCTAACCTTTCAAAGTAAACCACAACATGGCACATTTATAATTATATACACTCAAGCAATTTAGGGAATTACAATAGGCCATATATTACAATGGATACTTTTGGATAACAGAATTTCAACTGGCAAGATTTGATTGGAATTCAAAAGAAGTGCAAATGTGAGGAATAGTGCCACATGTGAAACTAGGCAGAACAACTAGGCTAACAACAGATTAACAGTAAAAGACGTGGCATAGAAATGAAATCAAAAAGATTTTCCTGGTTTCGAGAACTCTGTGCATTCTTGATTTATATACGGATACAGGATGAACTGGTGTGTGATAACTACACTAACTGGCCTCTTTAGGAACAACTGTTCTGTTGCCCATTAACACAAATATCTAATTAGCCAATCACATGGATTGCATGTTTAAAAAGCATGGATCTACTGTACAGAGAAACCTGTTCTGATGTTCTTAGCTTGCTGCCACCATGGCCCTGACCTTGTGAAGTAATGTATTAAATAAAGTCATTTATTCACTTGTACATCAAATTTGAACATTTTTACCCCGTAAAGCTGAGTCATATAACAACACAGAATACAGCACCCTATCATTATAATCAACATGCTCTTTCAGATCAAGTCCATTTTTTCCCTGCAGCCTGAAATGAAAACCCACTGAAATAAATTTTCCAGCCTCACACCTTTTGCCTCAGTAATCAGTTCTCAGATATATTACTTCTTAGAGACCTTATGCTTTAATTACAACCATCATATACAGGTTCTCTCTAATTATATTGATATTTTAAAAGTTTATGGGCCACCGACCAGCCTAGCGTGTTTGTTTATTAGCCAATAACAAATCATCAGATTCCCTTTCATCTCTGCTTCGTCTTCATTATAGTTTCATTTTAGAAATTGTTTTTAAGCGTGACTTTCTACTGACTTTCCATCGGCGCTTTAATCGACACTGTGTTGGACCACCGGCTGCAGCGTACTAGGACCAAGTCAAATTGCTTTTTTTTCAGTTACGTAACATTGTTAGACTTGGAAATATCGTTTTGTTTTAAGATACAGACAAACTGGTTCATGCATTTTAGACTTTGAGTTTGGATCAGATTAGTCCTGTTCTGTCGTCTCTTCACTGGTTACCAGTTAAATTCCGCATTGATTACAAAATACTCCTTGTAATACAGCCTGGCCCACATTATATTAGGAAATTCTCAGTCTTACAATCCAGTGCAGGACTTATTTTGATTATTTTGGTTTGGTACGGGAAAAAGCTCACTCAAACATGCTCAAACTTTTTAGTTTGAGATTGGGCATTTTAAGTCTAGGCTAAAACATTCTTATTAGCGCAGGTATTTGGTTAGACTTAGACTGGGATTCATGGCTTGGGTTACTGGCCTGTCTGCCTTGTCATGCCCTGACCTTGTCCTGACCATGACTGTCTGGTGCATCCTTGCCTTAGACTAAGG
The DNA here is from genome assembly GCA_034780255.1 of Parotocinclus maculicauda. Taxonomy (NCBI): domain Eukaryota; kingdom Metazoa; phylum Chordata; class Actinopteri; order Siluriformes; family Loricariidae; genus Parotocinclus; species Parotocinclus maculicauda. The sequence continues at coordinate 3,504 of JAUZSU010179229.1, read as the reverse complement.
GCAGAGCTGGGGGTTCATAGTCAAAGCTGCTGTAGTTAATGCTACCAGAGTTTCAAGCTGCACATGGCATCAGTGATTGTTAATAGACTCTTAATCAATAACTAACTACATTTTAGCTTTAGGCTTATGTTCCGGTACCAGTTCCAGCCCCACACACCAAGATGTCCCTCCACTTTAGCGTCACTATACTGCTTTTCACCATGCCCAGGCCACACCAGAGGGCAGTAACTCTCTTCATCTTTCGGCTGTCAGGAGACGATGTGCCTCCAAGTACTTTCCCACTGAAAATTCAATATCCTAAAGCGATTCAGATACCTAGAGTGTATTGGATTAAATATTTGCAGATATGCAACATTTAGGGAGGTTTTTTTTGCCACTGTACCCTGGCATTATATAATGTTGTAAAGCTGCTTTGAGGCAATGCTACATTGTAAAAAGCGCTATATACACATAAATCTGACTTGACTTGACAAGTATTGCATATTTTGGGTGGTGTGCTTTGTCAATAAAAAAAATTGTCACATGGCATCAGATGGTGGCTTTTAGTTGCAAGATAGTGACGTAACATACATCATAAATATAGCATCTCAAATATTATCACAAATATTTGGGGTGATGTCTCTGTGCTAAAAATGGAAGGCACAGATCACAATCACTCCGTGTTTGAGGAAATGTTCTAATGTAATTTTCCACAAACGAGGCATGTCAATAAACAATAAGCATTTTAAAAGTCTTTAGAACTGACTTGACTGTTTACTTCTTGACGAGCAGGTTATGTGTCGCATTTTTGAGCAAGCGTGTCAGTTCAGGAGCATTAACTATTCAGATAAATATCTGATGTTGGCCACTCTGCCTGCTGTATGAATGTAGCCTTATTGACTGCATCTGCCTCTCTAGCCAATTAACATGCTTCCCCAACTTCCTACAACATGCTTTTTAACTCCATCATGCAAATATGATTACACCAGCCTTTATCCACCCAATACCTCCTATTCAAATCAGTATGGCACTACCCAGTAAATATGACAATGACGAGTACACATCTCTGAGAACAGCTCAAGCTCAAAGCCCACTTCTCACACTGCAGTTAGTTCATTAGCAATTACGTGTCATAAGAACATGACAGACACCACGATCATTCCCTTTTCATCACAGACTTAAAAATGTCAGCATGTTCCAGCCCTGACCAACTCTCTCCATTCACTACAATGTCATCTTCAAACCATTGAAATGTTTTTTAAGCACATAAACTCACCATGTATGACCTAGAAACATTTCTACACAGTCACAAATATATAAATCTGCATGACTGATAATGTTACTGCCATGATAACGACGGTTTTAAGCTGTTATTGCGTGAGTTCAAAGTCTGAGCTCATGGGTCTTAATCTGTGAATCAGCTACCCCTCAACGCCCCCCCACCAGAAGCACAGAAAATGTCAGTTTTAAATGGAAAATTTGAATTAAGTGCTGTGCAAGTTATGTATTAGTGGATTTTAACCTTTAAGGAGCCATTCAGAGCGCCATCTACTTCTGCCATCTCCCTATACTGCTATTAACAGGGTAGTGATTGCATACCAAGTTAAGGGATTACATAATAATAATAATAATAGGTTAAACTTGCACTGCTCACAAAAATTAAGGAAATTTTAATTTCGAAGTATAATTTTTGTGAGCAGTATATACAGCGCCTTTTACGAGTTCAAGGATGCTTATCACAAACATTTAACAAGAGTTCAACTGTAATTGGAATTTGCCCACCACAAATCATGTTTTTCTAGATGTCTTTTATTTAGTGATTTATTTATTTACACTATTATTTTATTGTACTCTTCCTAATATTACATCCATCTCCAATGTATTAGTCTACACACATCTTTAATTTTAATTAATATATTTTATGTGTTAATATTTGTTTGTCTTCTGTTTACTTAAACTATTATGATGAACTAAATTAAAAAATATATATAGATAATTGTAATCTGTCCAGTAAGGCCAGGTTCCTTTTTGAGTCTTATTTCTACTGTCACCCAAGGCTTGCTCAGTTTGGGCTCGGCCTTAGATATTGCCAAAAGAACAGAAATTTGTAAAGATGCTTTGAGGCAATGCTCGTATGTAAAAAGTGATATAGAAATAAATCTGACTAACTATTTTTGTACTTTAAGGCCTGGTAAAAACAAGCTAAATGTATACTCTCTTTTTTAAATACACTGTGCACAAAACAGAGGATATTTCAAAATGAAAATGAAGCGATTTAAAAAATAAGCATTTCATTTTATTTAATTCAACTAGATTATCAGGAAATAATGAAAAGTCAAACAAAGCTGTTCGATTATGCAAATGAGATGTAAACTCAATTATTGTGATTGAGTAGCAAGGGGTAAATAGAAGCATGTTAAACTGGATGGCAGTTTGACTGGTCAGTAGGGTGTATGGTCACCCAAGACTGCCAAACACACTGACAGTGATGAGGCATGGACAGGATCAGATTGCCTAGCAGTTCTTGTGTGATCCTTTTCATATTCATTTTGAAATATCCCTTAATTTTTGGGAGTAGTGTTTTATGGACAACAAAACCTTTAAAGTCAACATCATTCCAGTCCATAGGTTTTTTTACAATTCTGTTTCATTAGAACATCTTTCTGCAAGAGTGATATTTGTCAGTTTTTTCAATAATAGTAAAAAAAAAATACAACACGCGCACACGCACACACGCATGCGCACACGCACACGCACGCACGTTCTTAAGAAATATGAAAGGATCCGCTGCCATGTAGCATAACATTTTCGAGTTGAACCTCGGAGTGTAGATTTTATCTTTTCGAGTTTGAAAAATGACATTAGATCATTTTGCCAAGATTCATCTGCCGGGGTTTAGCTGATTTCCATTGTAGAAAAATTTGTCTTCGTGCAATTAAAGAGGCAAATGCTAAAACATTAAAACATTTAGTTCCTGTTTACTAAGTTTGGAATAATTCAGAGGGACCCCAAATATGGTGATAAATGGGCAGGGGGCAACATAAGTCTCCAGGGCTTCTGACAAAAAAAATTATTGCAAAACCCTGTTAATTTTGACCAAACCCAGAAAGTATGCGCTAGATCACTGGAGACAGTAGCACATCTGTTACAGGCTCCATCAGTGGAATTTGGCTTTGCTAATATGCATTCTATGTAATATTTTAAATTGTATGAGACTAAGGCGTACACAGGAGGAGGTGTAATTCACCTGTAGCTTGGTCCTTTCCCACCAAGGGTCCTGAAATTGCACACCTAGGTAATTTTTCCATTTCGTTCAAATCCTCGGAAGTGGAGAATGGCTAGACTGAAGAATGTTATTATACATCAGTCTATATGTTAAAGGCTTGCCAGAAGGCTCACTGGAGCTTTACTTATTGAAATACAGTCAAGTCCGGTTAATAGGACCACTGGTTAATGGGACCAGCCGCTTATTTTGACCAAATCCTAAAGTACTGAAACAAATCCTATTATATAAGTGTAAAGTTA
>JAUZSU010179218.1:0-12662 GCA_034780255.1 Parotocinclus maculicauda | reverse complement strand
ATTTCCCCATTCTTATTATACGCCGTGGGGTTACATCTATCCCGCATTCTGGGTCCTTAAATAAAAACACCTACCAGTACCGTAACAATGGGCACCCTAAATAAAACTCTCAACTAAAGAAGATGCGCAAATACAACATGCCAGTCGCCACAAAATTCAAAACAAGAACTAGGGCACAATGTATATTTTATCAGTCTACAGGTGCAATTTCAGAGATCTGTTCAATTAATATGTTACTGTCCCCTCCATGGCAACGGTGTCTGTTTATTTTCTTTATATTTGAATTATTTTACACATTTCTTGATTATTGCTATATTACATAGCTTTTTTTATTCATGAGTTGAATCATGAATTTCATATGAATAAATTCATAAACAACAAACTTCGGAAGTCAGATATGGATTAATCCTAATGACGTTACATCATATGGGGAAACATAATTCGGACTTCAAACAAACTCTGTGCAAATGGAATTCTGAACCCAGTAAAGTTCAATTCTGAGGTTCCACTGATTATGTCAAACAGCATTCAGTCCAATTCCTAACAGATTAGTAAGCTACACTGTGAGCCCAGATTGTGTTATCGCTTCAGAGCAAAGATTCAGTGACACACCCTTTTGGCGACCAATGCATAAACAGCACACCTACTGGAAATGAATCAATCAGACGAATTTTGGAAAGAGACCCGAGGAAGGAAAATGTCTCCACACCAGTCGGCAGCCTTTTCATTACTCTCTCCAGCGCTTGATTTATTTCCCTTGTGTAAATATTTCATCGGTGAAGTGTTACATTTTGACCTTTAATAAATGCTGCTAGGGCGGGAGGAATGGCGGCGGATGATCTGTTCTAACTCATGGATGTGGAAGCAGGTGCGACATACGCCAATGATTAAAGTCCCAGCGCTTGGCCTAACAACCGTGTCTTTATGTGTGTAATGATGCCAGTATTTCACATGGGTGTAGGGGCCTGGGGTTCCGATGATGCAATAGTAAGTATGCTTGATTGTATACATGAATGCCAACCGTGACTCCTCATACTATTGCTGTTTTTTACATATACATATCTGGATTTCGCTGAGACTGAGACGTACTATGTACATACGTACTATGTCTTTCAAACCCTGTTAGTGAAGCCTGTTCATCAAGACGGCAGCTATAGCCAATGAGATCCCCTCAGGAATGGCCAACAGTAACATCAATAGGGTCCTCTCTGCCACAGTCTCTCACAGTCTCTGGCAACCTCAATGAGGTCATCATCAACATCTTCATGGTAACACAAATGATGCCAGTACTACAGTGCCATTGTTTAATGCATTTATAAGGCGTCTAAATTTAATCTAAATAGATTAATAATGGGGGTGGCAAGTTACTTGAAAGCCAGTGTGTGACATTTTAGGACATTTACGGCAATAAGTACAACAAATAATCAAAGCGAAGTGGGACTATGTGGAATATCTACATTAAAAATGCAGTGTACTTGCATTTTGTATTTGACTTTTATTTCATTGCAAACAGTTTGAACCTGAAAGATTTAATGTTTTTTTTGGTCGACTTCATTTAACTTAATAAACATTTTATTCATCACACATTTTTTTCTTATTAAAGACAGGTCAGGACTGCAGGTAGGAATGTTCAGTACCCATAGCTTCATTCACAGCTATGCCTTCGTAATGCGTGGAGCATGTGGTTTTGCACTGTCTTGTTGCAAAATGCAAGGACGTCCGCTTTTCGCACTAAAATTCCTCCAGTTTTCTTGAATCATTTAATAATAGTACACATTCCGTCAGAAAAAAAACATACAAATCTCTTTCCAAACTTTCGTTGAGGAACATGTCAATTTGTTTCTCATACATTTGTTACTGGATATCCATTCCCATTGAAACTCAAAGATTCAGCCTTTCATTGATGCTGCTTTTTCACCAAATCATGATTACAATCACCTGTCAACATCAACTAAAACCGCATCATTATTTAGTTGTTTTTTGGGGGGAATGCATTACAGGCATAAAAAGCAGGAATGGATGTTTATTAAAAAATTTTTTTTATAAAGTTGAGCAGACAAAACATGTTATATCTTGGGTTCATACTGTCCTGCAATGAAATAAAAGTCAAATAGGACACACTGCATACTGTTTACTGATTTGGGGTTGCACATTAATAAACAATTAAAACAACGTGGCAGTTATCAGCACTATTGACTATTAACGTTGCAAAAAAGCTATTTCATTTGAAAGCTGCAACATGTAGTTAAACTGACAGCTGTACCACTTGAGGAGACATACTTCTTGTAAGTTACTCAAAAAAAAACGATCATGTAGGTAGCATCGGATTCCTATTAACCACATTTCCAGATTACCAAAGCATTGGGCAAAAACACTATAGTATAATAAAAAAGCAGTTTTCCCCTGATTTAGAATTGAAAAAATAAATCTATGTAATACATATATATTAAAATACATAATAAAAATAATAAATAATTATAAAAAACAGTCTAGTAAGTAGCTTAACCTTTTGGCATTATATCCAGGCCATTCCTTTGATCTCTGAATTTCTAACACACCTATTTCATTGCAGTGGCAAGCATTTGAAAGCTTTAACTCTCACTTTCATATCAACTATTCTACTTTTCATTCAAATTAACCTGTCACCAAACCGTGTGCTTTGCTCAACTAAGAGCACAGATTCTCATCCACAAGCTGTCAACGGTGCCTTCGGAGTGAAAGGATAGGACACCGCTAATCCTGGCTGACACCGTTTGGAAAGCCACTTGCCCTTGTGTGTGTGTGTGTGTGTGTGTGTGTGTGTGTGTGTGTGTGTGTGTGTGTGTGTGTGTGTTTGTAGACACTTGTGTGTTTTGGGGATTGTACTGTTTCAATGCGGTCTCCACAGCTGCTAAATACCATAAGCACAACAGGGGGTGAAACATCACAAGAAAAATGAGCACACAGAAATGTTTACCCATTCATTTGCTATCCCACTGGTTCTGACCTACAAATCCTCAGCTGTTATGCCCCGCTTCATATAAAACGTGTCAAAGTAATCACAAGAAAGCAAAGGAACAACAGATTTTGCATTCCGACGACGCCCATTTTTGTCCTGTTCAACAAGTCTGCCTTCCCAGACAAATATTAATAAATGAATACTTATACACGTCTGTTCTAAATCAAAGGTCTGTCGCTAAAAAGCATTAGAGCAAATATATTATACAGAGGTCATTCAAATCTAAGTGCTCTAATAAACCCATAAAAATAAAGCGACTCTGACAGATAATGATGGATGTGATTACAGTGGCCGGACTCCTTGGAGTCGCTCTGGATGAATAGCAGGGGCGTCCCTCAGCTGCCAAAAACAGACTCAATTAAAGAGGGTCAAAATGAAAGGCATCCTTACGTTGTGTGTCAGTTCAAAGTACTTCTGGCAGGCCAGTTGGTAGTGCATCCCCTTGACAAGTTCCAAAATCTGTCAAAGAAAACAAAGATGGAGTTTGAATTCAGTCCTGTGGAAGTTAATTTGCCTTAAATGTGAGGGCTGTGTTTAAAAATGAAGAATTAATAACAACCACGTGCAATAGCAGTTTCAATATTCAACGATGAGCATTAATTAATTAAAGAGACTTGCTATAAGCTGTGAAAACGCATGACTAAATTTTAATAGGGTCTGCTTTTCACGTAGGATTGCACAGTCAGTTGTGTAGAAGTTTTTTATTTCCCTCAGGTGCTGCAGTTTCACGTGTATTCACACTGGTAATTTTGAGCATAGCAGCGCAGCAACATATCGACTGAAATGCATTATATGCAGCTTGGCTCTTCCACATCAGGGACTGATGGAAGTTGAAGGCCCTGTATCCAGCTCTTATCTGCAGCATTACAGCTCAGTAATGTAATAACGCCAGTCGTCATTCAATCACAATAAAGACATAGGTAAGCCCTTTGGACTCTTGGGTAGACTGGGTTTTTGTTATACAGCCCTAAATCGACTGTCTTTAACATTTACATTTACGGAATTTAGCAGACGCTCTTATCCAGAGCGACTTACAAGTGATATATTCTTACAATTCAATTGGTGGGTTAAGGGCCTTGCTTAAGGACCCAACTGTGGCAGTTTGGCAGAGGTGGGATTTGAACCCAGGACCTTCAGGTCCAGAGTCCATTATCTTAACCACTAGGCTACCACAGTCCGGTAATAAAAGTAAAAGCCACAGTAATACCGGTCCTTCTGCCATTCAGAACCTCGGATTTTAATCTTCAGACACTTCCGTCACAGCCTAGTTCTTGTAAAGCATTATACCGGAATACTATAGGGTTTACCTGTTCCTCTTTTACTCTGTTCTCTTCCCCTGCATAGATTGGCATTCACTTTCCCCTCCTACATCCACATTGGCTTTGACCTGACTCCATCTTTTGACTTCTCTCTATGCTCTAATCCCCTGCTACCTCTGCCAATCGTTGGCTCACCCATGTACTGAACCATGCTTGGCTTGCTCACCACACCTTTAAGTCATTTTACTTCTGATTGCATGTCTTGTTTCAGTAAAGGCTGTTCACGACCTGATCCTGCATTCTTCTCTGCCACTTGGCTAAGGGTGATGGGTTGTAATACAAATACTATCTATATGTGTGTAACGCAGGTAAAGGCTGTAGACAAATGCAAATGTAAACTAATTTAAATGTTAACTACAAATTTAAATGTTAACTATAAATATCTTTATATTTGTCACCACTGTTTGGTGTTAAAGTAAGAATGCTTATTGAACTTATTTGAAATGGTGCATATCCTTCCTTCAACGCTGCTCCTTTAACATACTTTTATTCACACAGTAGTTTTCAGCAGCACCTCATAAAATGAGACTCTGCAAACAGATATGTCATGTTAGATATCATTGGATTTCTAATCTCAGGATATGCTTTGTAGCATATTCCGATATGATACATATGCTCTTCAATATATATTCAAGAGATGTTTTTGCAGAGACACACTTAAATTACAACTTTGATTTGCTCAATAAAACAGCAACAAAACAATGTGAGAAATCGATACAGTTGTGCTTTACAAATTGGAGACTATTACTGTTTCTCATGCTGCGTTTGTGTAGCAACGGCTCAAGATAAGTCTGCAGCTCCAATGACTAAGTAGCTTTATTAGGAATTGTACGAGCCATTTGAGTTGGAAGTCAATTTAAGACCCCTGCTGGCCAAATTCTGAATGTTAAATTAATCCTGGCCCCGGCCTTTGTGGGTTAATTGGTTCACCTTCGCTAATTAAAAGAGCATGCCAGAGGTGCTCACAAAGGTGTGTGGAAAGTATGGTTATTGTTTGGCTACTCCAGCAGGCAAATGGCTTTTCAATTGTTTGATTATTGCTTAATTCATTGAATGTTTTTAATTTTGTTTATTATTTTGTTTACCTGAAGTTAGTTAATGGACCTGTAGTTCTTAACTAAGTGTAAACTAACTTAATTTATGGAACAATACATCAACTATTGAAACCTCTGAATGAAAGAAGTGCCCCTTAATATAAATTAAACACTATTTAAATGCACTGCAGACCTGAGTATTGGATGCTGTGTGCATTCTTTTGTGTACCATCTTCTGATTCTACTTCCAGCAGGACAACACTTCATGTCACAAACCTCAAATCATCTCACACCTCTATCACGACAGTGAGTTCACTGTACATTAGTTGCCTAGTGTATATTGTTATAATTGCTAATAAATCACACCATTAACCCTTTAAACCAGATCTATCTCCACTGAGAGCATGTTTTAGGAAGTAGCCAGTTTAAATCATGGCCACCAAATGAATCTTTCACAAACAGGTGGTAGCCTTATCTGATGAGAATAAATCCACAAGAAGGAATTAACTACGCTTGCCATATTCATCCACTTTCTTTGCATGTGGATTGAATGGCTACAGGGAAACCGATTCAATCTATTCCCTCCTCTGACATTTATTCCCATCCTTGCAGCATGACTGAGTGATGTTTGCCACCACATTATACTGATCTGTCAATTAACTATCTTCAAAAAACAAATACTTTCTCGAAATGCAATTTGAGGAATCAGAAACAAAGGAAGTTAAAGGTCTTCTAAAGTGAGAACACACTGGCATTCTCATAGATATCAGTTAACGAGCACAATACTGTATACAAGATAATATTAATCCTTCAGTGTTCCCATGCTGTAATGTTTGTTGTAATATAATTTTGCAATTGCATCATGCTGTGTACTTGTATTTGTTTTGGATTTTGTTTTGCAGTTGTGCAAAGCTGTACTTTGAAGTGGCGTCACTTCAGAATATGGGTTTATTGAGAACGGGGATATTTCATTTGGTTTATAGGTATAACCTTGATTTCCCTTTTCCTTACATAATCTCCTTGAATTGTATGCTTAATATAATCGAGAAAATAAAATGAAGAGGCAACACTGAAGACGAGTAAGGCAACCATTGTGTCTCCATCAGGCAAGTTAAGAGCTCAGCTCAGAGAGAATGTTGATTTCATCTGTGCAAAAACAGTCTAGGAAATGTAGAAATTAACACATTGTATTGCCTGTAATCAAATATTTCTGTGTATCTGCATAACTGATAAACAGTGGTTTCCAAACTGGAAACTGAAGCTCTTGGGCTGAGGGCTCAGCAAAGCAGAGCAACTCTTTTCAGAACTACAACTAAAAGTGTCAAACCAAATCTCTCTGTCACGTAGTGTGCAAAGCAGCGGAAGAAAGGGATAAAAAAGCTTGACAGGACCAATGGACATGGACATATATGGCAGATGAACAGTGAAGCCGATTTCAAGCTGACGGTTAGTCACAACAGCATCTCACATGGTTAAAAGAGAAAGCGATTTCAAAAACTATTATACATTCAAATGATAATTTATACATTTAGACATTTATAGCTTTATTATAAAATTTGAGCAGTTAGAGTTGAGTTAGTAGGTTGCAATGGTTTACATGTGGCAGAATGGGTTTTACGAACATTTTACAAGTATACAGGTTTTCATATATTTTTCAAACTCAGTTCTCTGAAAAGGAAGCAGTGGCGATTTATTCTGGTTCTATTTGTGTTTCCACTACAAGCAGACTCTAAAGAGGTATTTGTTTCTTTTTGGACCTCTTTAGTGCTGATGAGTTCTCAGACCACTTGCTGTTTGCACTACAAATTCTTTAGAGCTCAGATCACAGCTGTGTAATTTTTTTTTTCTGGGTAGCAATTACAGTCACTTCTCATGTTGCTGTTGTTTGACTGAACAGTTTTGGTATTTCACATCAAAGAACAAACTATGTACACTTAAAAACACTGCATGTAAAACATAATATCTCGTTCTGAGGTGACATTATTTAAAGCCCCAGCATTGAATATGGTCTTAATCTTTAAATAAATCGGCTCCAAATCAATTATATAAGTGGACAGAAATAAAAGCCTTCATTCAAATAAGTGAAAAATGATATATAGAGAACCAGGCAGCTTTGTAGCACCTTGAAACTGTAAGTGTACTGTATCTCACAAAAGTGAGTACACCCCTCATGTCTCTATTAAAAAAACACATGTACAACTATTTTATTGTATCTTTTCATGGGACAACAATGAGGATATGACACTTTGATACAATGTAAAGTAGTCAGTCTACAGCTTGTATAACAGTGTAAATGTTCTGTTCCCTCAAAATAACACAATAACGCACGGCCATTAATGCCTAAATCACTGGCAACAAAAGGGACTATACCCCTAAGTGAAAAATGGCTAAGTTGTATCATGTGACTTGTTAGTGTTACAAGGTCCTGAAACCTTGTGGTGGGAATGTTTGGGAGAGCAGGTGAGTTAAGTGTGTTATAGATCTTGCACTCTGGCATACTGATTATTGGAAGTTCAACATGGCACCTCATGGGAAAGAACTCTCTGAGGATCTGAGAAAAAAAAATTCTGCTATACATAAAGATGGCCTAGGCTATAAGAAGATTGCTAACACCCTGAATGTGAGCTGCAGCATGGTGGTCAAGACCTCAGAGCGGTTTAACAGGACAGGTTCCTTTCAGAATAGGCCTCGCCATGGTCCACTCAAGAAGTTGAGTTCACATGCTCAGCATCATATCCACAGGTTGGCTTTTGAAAATTAGACGTAGGAGTGCTGCCTGCATTGGTGCAGAGGTTAAAGCCTGTCAGTGCTAAAACCATATGCCACACACTGTATCAAGCTGGTGTGCAACCTGTGAAGCTCTAGTGAAGAGCATTAAGGCAGAGCTGGAAAATAAAGGTGGCCACACAAAGTATTGATACTTTAGCATAATTTGGCCATTTTCACTTAGTGGTATACTCACTTTTGAAAGTTGTATTCACAATTGAAGCATATTGAGTACATCACTGCTCCAGAACTGTCAAAGCACACTGTCTATATGTTTCAAATTAGGTCCCTGCTGCATGATAATCTCTCATGTCACCCCAGTCCTCTAATCTCCCAACCACAAGTTCATGAAAACCTTCAGAAATGAATCCTTTGTGACTACTTTCTGAACTAAGGCACAGTGGCACAGCAGGACCAATCTAGGTAGAATTCATTTTTTATGTGACTACCACGTCATATACTGTATCAACACGGCATGTGTATATGAACAAAATAATTAATGGATGCATTTTGTATGTGGCTTATTTACACATCCCGAAACAACGGACATAAGAATAATACTGTGTAGTGGGAATGAATATGTATGTTTATGCCAGTTTGTGTTTGTTCATTTGTTTCTCTTTATACGTTTAGTCCAATTTACTCTCTTCTAATCTTCACAAATCAGATCTTATTCAGGCACAGCAGTGACACCGGCATAGTGGTGATGTTATTAGTAAGTTGTGCTTTTATGATTGGATTAGACACTGCTGGAGTTTTGAAACACGGTGCACCCTGTTAGACACATCTACTATAATGCTCCACCTTGTAGATGTTGTTGCACAGTTTGAGTTAGTCATCCTCTAATACTTTATCAGTTCTTGCATGATGCTGCCTACAGGATGCTGGTGGCTGAACATTTTTGGTAGGTGGACTATATTCAGTCCAGCAGTGACACTCCAGCATACCAGCACAACACTAACAAATCACCACCAGACCATTGTCACTGCCGTGCATCATCACTCAAACAGATTCAATCCGTAACTGTAGAACTACTGTAATTTCTTAAGTGGAAATGATAAAATGGACATTGAGCATGAAAATAAGGAAGTGTAGCTAATAAATTAATGGTTTGTGGTATGTATGAATGTGTCAACAGCTCAAGCAATTTATTTTTAGTAAGTATAATAAACAGGAAATATACTCTCCCCTGTCCAATAACTTGTGTGTGAATCTGAGGTGCCTATAGATTTTTATTCTTAGTGCTATGCTAACTCTCCTCCCATTCTCCTCATTACATTGGATTATACACCACAGTGTGTATCTCATACCTGCACCCACAATTTAAACTGCCAGAAAGAGCTGCACATACAATATTTCACTTTCTCACTGTCTGACATACAGTACATACACAGGGAGTGCGAAGAATAGAACTGCCAATTAGTTGGTCACGTCCCACCAATCCCATCAAATATGAAGGGTACTAATGTGAAATAAGTCAAATGCAGATACAATTATAAGGACTGTTCATTTACAGGAAGAAACTAATCAGCAAAAAGCAAATGTATCATCTCAGCATCTTGTAAATAAAAAGCAATTACAGAACTTAACTACTTTAAATAATACATAAACATAATATACAATAAGCCTCTAAGACGGTGGCCCACCAGTGCAGGAACCCCCATTGGGGTCCAGTTGGTATTATCTGGGTGGGTTGGGTATCCTTCAGGTCTGTATGGCTCTACTTAGCCTTGTGATGGACAATCACTCTGTTCAGGCTTTACTTCGCTTACAAAGTGTATATTTGTTTTTGACCGTGGAGTTTGCATGTTCTCCCTTTAAACATAATGTTAATTCACACAAATTTATCCAACTAATATGATTAACTTATATGTTATGAGGATACAGTATGTGATGTAAGTGATTACAATATTAGAGCTTAAGGATATGTATATTGGAGAAAACTGTTCAATTGAATGAAGGCTCTAGTACCTATAGGCCCCCTCTAGCCTGGATATAAGATATGGTTAGGCCCTAGAGGCAAACAGGTTCTGTATGGTATCATATGGCATCTTTGTCCACAGGTGTTGCAGCTGGGTCTGTAGGATTGTAGGTTGCCAAAGCTGGCATACCAGCTAGTTCTATAAACGCTCCATTGGTGATAAATCTGGAGGAAGTGCCGCAATCTGGGGAAGACATTCCTGGGAAACCGTTATTATGTACGAGGTTGGAGTGATCAAAAGGTGCTATGGTATGATATTTACAGTATATATTATTCTCTGTTTATGATTAATTCAGCTTACAATGAATTTGTCAGAACATATGCCCATCACAAATTGAGGAGTTGATATTTGCCATATTCAAATTATAAGAAATACTCATTAAGCACACAGTTGGGTCACCTAACTTATGTACTCATCATAAATAAAATAATATCTTTATTTAACCACTAAATTACAAGAAGAGAGCAATATTTTATAATTTCCTCCCTCATGCCTCCTGCATAAAGCATTTATGCAATGTTTGATGTACTTGTGAACTGTACAGATGTGAAAGCTGAAGTGGGTGACTGTTATGTAAAGAAACTACAGCAAGAGGCCGATTAGAGAAGACGCTGATTATGCATTTTCTGCAGACTCATTAAGCTTTGCATTAGTTGCTAAAGAAAAGAGATGAATAGAAAGAGAAGCAGGAGATACAAAAGTAGAATGCCTGCAAATCTTTTTTTGGTAGGAAAAAAGATTAATAAAGGTGTGGAGAAGACTGCAGGGAGAGATAAAGGTGAGAGAATGAGGAACGAGCTGTTAAAAAAAAAAAGAGTAGGCAACATCATTACAACAGAACGAAACTTTGAGCATTCAAAGGAAGTGGATGGATCTGATGCTATGAAGAGCAAATGCAAAATGAAAAGTAACTGAGATGGAAAAGGAAATGCATAGGAAAGAATTTATAAAGTTGAGTGGATTATGTGGAAATAGTTGGTACAGATTCTGTGCTCATTATTGTGCAATGTGCTTCAGAGTTTTACTCTTGCATCGCCCACAGTCGCTTCATACTGTTGCGCAGACTTCAAGTCCCAGTTGGCTTTGCCAGTGCACACCTCTAGCTAAGCCACTGTAATACGTCATTGTCATTTGCCAAAACATCTAACCAGCTGCCTGCTATATATTCCCGTTCATCCTCACACTTGGGGCGAAGTATCATTCGTCGTATAACTTAAAGCATTTGTGACTCACCAGCCTCTCCCTCTTTTTTTTTTTTTTTGTGTGTGTGTGTGTGTGTGTGTCTTAAGTCCTAATTTACTGGTTTCTAAACTGTGTACTAAAGGATATTGTTAAGTGAACCTTTTGTTCTTCCCATTTCCTGAACTCAGCAAATTGGTCACCTGACTAAGCATACGCTCTTGACTTGCTTTCTTCTGAACAGTGAAATAAAGGCTTTTGCTAAGCATTGATCATAGCCCCTCTTCATTTTGTAGTCAGATGTTACAGTATGCATTCACCAGCCACTCTTGGGTACACCTCCTTGTTTTTTTTACACTAATTGTCCATCTCATCTCCACTTTAAAATCCCCGGAACAGACTTAAAACCACTCGTAAATAAATACATGAAACAAAAATGGCAAACTGAATGGGGCACACCGATAACCAACAAACTCCACGACATACACCCAAAGATCGACAACAAACCGAGACTTCACCATGGATGGAGCTTAGACCAAGTTTGGTCACATACCAGATGCAGGATTGGTCACTCCAAAATAACTCACCAACACCTGATAAAAAGAGGAATTCCACCAACATACCCAACCTGCCAAAAACCCATCACCATGAAACATCCTAACAGACTGCCCCAAGTACAACAAAGAGAGACAAGAAGCACACCTGCCAAAAAACAAAAGAAATCCTCACGCAAGAAAACAAGAGCAGTACTAACCTACCTTGCAACCATAGAAAGGAAAATATAAAATTATCTGTAATGGAAAGACATGAGAAAGTATTCAGACATTAATGCAACAACCTCTCCTGCCACATAAATAACCTGCCATTGAATAACACATATCTTAAATATGACATTAAAACCCAAACAAACGAACATCTCCACTTACCATATAGCTGTGCTTTACAGTCTGTAGTCCATCTGTTTCTCTGCATACTTGGTGCATCTTTCTCAGCAGATCTTACTTTGCCAGTGCATCTAACAACATAATTTTTAGATGCATTGACTATGCAGCAATTTTTGGCTAGTCATGCTCATATGATTTTAATTCACTCAGGTGCCATGGTGTTCCATGCTCTGGCACAGTTGGCAATCACATGTCATGTGTTTCATGCCAAAGTCCCACCTCTTCAAGCAGACCTAAGGATTCCAAAAAAGTTGGGACACTAAACAAATTGTGAATAAAAACTGATTGCAATGATGTGGAGGTACCAACATCTAATATTTTATTCAGAATAGAACACAAATCACAGATCAAAAGTTTTAACTAAGAGAATGTATCATTTTAAGGGAAAAATATGTTGTTTCCAAATTTCATGGCATCAACAAATCCCCAAAAAGTTGGGA
>JAUZSU010179207.1:0-12663 GCA_034780255.1 Parotocinclus maculicauda | reverse complement strand
TACAATTTGGAATAAGGCTGTAACATAACAAAATGTGGAAAAAGTGAAGCGCTGTGAATACTTTCCGGATGCACTGTGTATGTGTGTGTGTGTGTGTGTGTGTGTGTGTGTGTGTGTGTGTGTACACAAATCACCCTGATTAAAAGTTTACATACCCTAGTTCTTAATACTGTGTATTGTTTCATTTAACATCAATAACAGCTTGAAATCTTTTATTGTAGTTGTGGATGAGGCCCTTAATTTTCTCATATGGTAAAGCTGCCCATTCTTCTTGGCAAAATGCCTCCAGTTCCTGTAAATTCTTGGGCCGTCTTGCATTTACTGTACGTTTGAGATCTCCCCAAAGTGGCTCAGTAATACTGAGGACAGGGGACTGAGATGGCCACTGTAGAACCATCACTTTTTTCTGCTGACAGGTCAATTGGTCCTTGTTTTGGATCATTGTCATGTTGGAACACCAACTTGTGACCCATGCACAGCTTCCGGGCTGATGAGTATCATCCAGTACCTCCAGTATTTTTTGATAAAATGCTGCATTTATATTGCCAATTTTGACCAAGTTCCCTGTGCCTGTGTACCTCACACATCCCCAAAACATCACCGACCCACCTCCGTGTTTCACAGTAGGGATGGTGCACTTTTCATCATAGGCCTTGTTGACTCCTCTCCAAATGTAACATTTATGGTTGTGGCCAAAAAGTTAGTGGTCTCATCACTCCAAATAATTTTCTTCCAGAGATGTTGAGGTTTGTCTCTGTACTGTCTGGCATATTGTAAGCAGGCTGCTTTGTGGCATTGGCATAGTAATGGCTTTCTTCTGGTGACTTGACCATGCAACCCATTTTTCTTCAAGTGCCTCTTTATTGTGAATCTTGAAACAGCCACACCACTTCTCATGTCATGTATGCCAGCTGACATTATTTGTGGGTTTTTCTTTGCATCCCGAACAATTTTCCTGGCAGTTGTTGCTCGGATTTTTGTTAGTCTATTTGACCTTTTCTTGGTTTTAACAGAATCCCTCATTTTCCACTTCTTAATTAAAGTTAGATCACTGCTAATTGGCATTCTTTATTATGTGGATATCATTTTATATACATTTCCTGTTTTATAAAGTTAGCCATCTTCATCCACAGATCCTTGGATAATTTATTTTCCCCATGGCTCATAATCCAACAACGTCAATAGCAACACTGGATGAAACATGCAAAAGGGCCTGTCAGGAGCCCATAAACTCACTGCCTTTTATACACACCCACTAATTACAAGCAAATAGATCACAGGTGAGGACGGTTAATTTAAAAGTAGCCATTTAAACCTGCGTGTTTCAATGTGTGTGTATGTTATAATGCCAAAATTTTCAGAGTATGTAAACTTTTGATCAGGGTGATTTGGGTAGTTACTGTCATTATGATTTAAAAATGGAAAACACAATTGTCTGCTAATAAATGGCTTCACCAAACCACTAACCATGAATAAAAGAACAGGTTTTTGTATTATAATTCATATCGTATGCAAACTTATGAGCAAAACTGTGTGTGTGTGTATGTGTGCGTATATATATATATATATATATATATATATGTATATGTATATATATGGATAATTTAATTTAAAGTGTGTGTGTATAACACATAATGCAAAACAATAAAACATTCTAATTCCAGATCCATGCTAATTTCCGTAAAACTGGCCTGAATCTGTGCTAAATGTTTTTGAATATCTACTGGGCATTTAAAAGCCACGTAGTTCCTGCATGATGGCTATTAACTGTAAATGCTGAATATTACCATTATGTCTCGGTCTCAAAATATTTCTTGTCACTGTAAGTTGCATGAGGCACTAGCAATGATTACGCATTTGGCGTTGGGATGTAGCTGGAGGAGATACTTTAGCAGCGCGGATCAACATAATGGAGATCTTAAGTGCACAAGGGCCAAGTGTTTCAGTGCTAATGCTGTCGACCTTGTTATTTTTCAAAGACAATATCTACATAGTGGAAGGTCCTCTTTACGGTGCTCCATTATGCACGGAGAGATGACTAATGTGCGAGCGAGAGCGCAGAAACAAAGGGACGGGTGAGGGGAAGAGAGGGAGAAATAAAGAGAGCAAGAGCAGATAACCCAGACAAAAGATTATCACAGTTAAAGTGCTGAATTTGTTCTTGTGTCAGAGAGAGAGAGAGAATGAGTGAGTAAGGAAGAGAGTGAGGGAGAGAGCTAGAGAGGGAGCTAGAGAGCGAGAAAAATGGAAGAGTAGGAGGCTGCGATAAGGTGAAATGACCTGTATATCCTGTTGTCTAATTGTTTAGTAAATGGAACTAATAGCTCGGCAGCCGCAGCTCTACCTGCCCTTCAGCTACTCTGCTCTTCTCCCTCAATTTCTCCGGCGAGGAAGGCAAAGTGCCGCGGTTAACAAATGCAAGAGCATCAAGCTTATTGTGATATTATACAGGTATCTGCGCGCGTGTCGGCGAACGGTGAACAAGGCAGAAATGTGTGTGCACCAAATTAATCAAAGTGGGGGCGATGATGAACCGTTTCTGTAGGATTCTGTCAGAGGTTAAGAGCTAGTTATTTTTAAGAATGACATGAATCTGGGAGAGACAGTGATTGCCTAAATGACCACTGTAATTACCAATTACTTCTTGAAGCAGAGAATATATTCACGGCATGTAGCCTGCTAAATACAGACAGGCATTAGCCCATTTACGTACTAATGCACATAATTTAGATCCTGAAAAGGGCAGATGGGAACACAATGGAAGATATAATAGATACCGTCTAATATCATTCCAAAAAGAATATTGGATTCACTGGAGATGAATATTACTTTGTGTCAGATTGTTTTTTTCCATAAAACAGACAAAATATATTTCATCTCTCTGCCTTCGTTAGCCGCTCGGCCACTTGAGCCATCAGCGACAGGCAGAGAAAGGTTTGGGCACCTTGAATCAAAGGGCATGTCCTTCTGCAGTGTATGAACTTTAATAAAATAATACCCACTCACTCACTTGTCATACCTGCTTAATCCAGGTTAGGGTTGCATGGGTACTGTGGATTATTATAAGAAGAAAATTCTATACAAATTAAGACCTGAAAAATATATTCTGGAAAAACCCAACAAACACAATCCTGGACTTTCTAAAGAATATAAATATGAAGCACCTGATAGAATTATGAGTGCCTTTTCTGTGAATAAATATAGACTACCAAATGCCATGAATGTAGCACTTGCTCTGTGCTGGGAACAGCTGGGGTCTATTCGCAGGGGCACCGGACTGCATGAGATGTGACACTGGGCCTCTCATTTTTTGACTCTTTCAATTTATTTTCAGGGCTCCTGTCAGTCACAACCCATTTAGGAGTGTCCAACCCTTCTTAACACAAGGCAGAAACAAACCTTCAAAAGGTTGCCAGTCCAACTCAGAATACTCGCACTGGGACACATTTTAGAGATTTTAAAGACTCAAAACTCTTTGAAAACCCACACGGACAAATTTGCAAATTTGTGAAATCCTGTCCTGCAAATATGGACCGAAATCATGAGGAATGGTTCCAGCACCTTGCTGTATATTTGCAATGAAGAATTAAGGTAGTCCAACCTGGTACTAATGTGTACCTAATAAAGTGTTTAATGAGCAATAAATGCACTCTCTGCAAAGGTTGCGTAGCTTCAACAATGTGTACACTTCACAGGCCCAAACTTTTGCACTAACTCTAAAATATCTTTCTACATCTTAATTTAATATGTATAGCAGTACTGCTAGGTAATGTCGTTATAAAAAGCTTTGGCACCCCCTGTAGTACTGTACTATAGTTTCAAAAGTCAGTATGACCTACATTCTTTAATTTATTGAACTAATAACATGTGAGATGCTCATGATGTAACTGATAAGATGGTAACAAGGACAAAGGTCTCCAAATGACTGACTGGGAGTTCAAATTTTGAATAGGTGACATCATTGCAAGGCCCCACCCTGAGCAGGGTCACATCCAAGTCAGCTGTGTGCCGTTTGAAAGGGATTAACTTAGGAATCTATTTTTTTTTGCTTGCTAGCACACAAAATAAATCCACATGGACATGAAATTCATATTGTAATGGTTTTAATAACTAAACGAGAAATGCAATAGAGTGAGGGTGTCTGTTCTTTGAAAAGCCTTTTTTCCCCACTCTGCAGAAATGGAAAGGTTTTTTAAATAGAGAAGACACACTAGTGTACTGTTTTTCTGCTGTGCGCGTCTGTCATCTTCTGCCAAAGCAGTTTATCAGCAACGGTTTCCATATGACATCCTTCTTTTACAAATAATACCTGCACTCGTACACTGGAAGAAATTTCTTAGAAGGTTTTTACGTCAAACCCCTCTTTTTTTTACTCTTGGGCTTTCTCGTGTGAGTTTTCTATGCTTAATACTTCAGTGAAATGAGACTAATCCCACAGCAGATAATTTCCCCTCTCTCCAAGACAGATTTCTCTGAGGTCACGACCTGGTTTTCAAGAGAAAGCACTCAAGGTTAAGTCTGACAGGCAGCGTTAACCCCTAACAGCCTGCACAGGGAAGCGATTGCTAAATATAAGGATTGGTCTGTGATTAAAAAAATAGTAGCGAGGAAAGATTAGGACTGGAATGAAAGCAGCTCTGAAGATTGGGCCATCATATGACATATCAGTGGCGTCATTTGAGTTGGAATGCCAAGAGTCCAGAAGATGGAACCAGTTTGGATCGACACGGGCCAAGAGCATAGCAGGGAGTCCGCAAACTGCTCAAAGCTGACATTTGCGTCTCCAGGAGGTAGGGAAACGGGGGATCGGCCCACATTCGGTGATGCCAAATCGTCTTTAGATTCATCGATTGGATTGAATTGTTTCTGCATTGGCGTCGTGACATATAACGTACCGTTACCATGTCTGTTCAAAGCGAAGTGCGCGTTCTGCAGAAAATTGCTGATGTGCACTACTGTTCATTTTAATGGGACTAGGTTATTGTAAAGTCACAGCAGCTGATTACTTTTCATGTTCTACCACACACTTCTGTTTCATTTTAGAGAGAAACTGCTTAAATAAGCAGCAACCAAAGACAGGAAAGTGAATGATGAGAAGTAATTTGGATTCTAATAACATCAACAATGTAGACTTTAATTTTTCTATTATGAAAAATGTACACACACACACAATATGTAGCTTTTAGACATATACTGTAGTATCCAGAGTTATCTATCCATCTGTCAGTGCAGGCTAGTGGATTTTAAAATACAGGAGGCAGTCATTACTTTGCTACTTATTTTTACTGACCAGCCATAGCAGTACACGACCTATATCCAAACAACCCCCTTAATTTCTTTGCCTAGTACAAAGCAGAGAGGTCGAGCACGTTCCTGATTGATGCATTCACGGGGCTGATCCGCTAATGAGGTTAGTCGACCAATCATCATAAGAGAAGTGCACTTTTAAACGTGTTTGTTTTCTGTGCAAAACACACCCGCATTAGTAATAATAATAATAATAATATGTTTAATTTATATAGCGCCTTTCTCAAACCCAAGGTCGCTTTACAGCTAGTATTAACACACATAGTAGTGCTTTAATTGTTGGGGAAGACATGGATGTTAATTACAGCATAAAAATACCTTCTTGGACTAATGGAAGGCGTTTGATATCTTTGCTGATATATTTTTTTCTGTTGCACCATTCAGGAAGAGGATGATAACTGGTATAATACTGACGAATTCAGTTTCTTAAATATTGCAATTAAACTGCTTATCTAAGCAGTTTTGCCAGTTATTGTAATGTGATAGGGCTGTCCTAAAGGGGAAATGTGGACTTGACCACATTCTTTCTGTTATCATTTGTAAATGAGCAAATTATGCTTCGTTGCTTTGTTTCATTACGCCCGGGGGTTTGATTCATGTGGTCTAAGCAATATGCCAGAGGTAAAATAACTGCACGACTTGACTCATATCAAGCCTGGTCTCACACTTCAATGAATGCAAATCATAAGTTCACTCAACCTCTTAGTGGATCTCTACTACATGACTAATGTGTTTTCTTAGAAATATTATTAAGGCCGCACAAACAAGATAAAAACCTTCTGCACTATAAAGGACTGATATTGTACACAGATCTCAATAAACATTTTCTAAGCTATGTTTAGGTTTTTTATCAATTAGAGCTGACAGGGTGCCTAAAACATGTCTAACAATAACTGCTGAGAACAATATCAGCAGGCCCATAACAATCATTATGCTACTTTTTTTACTTACCCAAGTAGAGTCGGGTTAGCCTTTAGGATTTTCTGAAGCCTGCGCTCAGATGTTGAGCTCAGGCAAAGCCAGACAGACACTGTGTTGATTATTACTGGTGGGGAAAGGTAGCCGTCCAACTCCTTTGGGTGTCTTCACTTTTGTCAACCTGCCACATCTTCAGCCTCCTATCCAAAAGCCACTAGGCTCCAATGAGATCATCCATGCCTCCAGCTTCAGTCCTGACACAATTACCCACAGAAGATGCCTCTGGAATCCACATGAACCTGTAAAATGGAGCACATACAAATTATTTTCCTTTTAATTTATTGCACCTTACAGACCACAGAACATCCAGATGAACGCTTGGCTCAAAAAAAACATAAAAACAGACATATAGAAGAAGTGGGACTGATGCATTCCTAGATTAAGAGGAAACAAAAGAGTCTAAATTGCTGTCTGTTTTTTTATAACATAGGCCTCAGTAGGTAGATCTGATCATGCCTTCAGTAACAAACTGAATGAGTCACAGCAAAAGATGGAACTGTAGAAAGTCCCTTTTAACCTCAGTGTGATTATAAAGCAGATTATGTGAATGATACCAAAACCACCCTAAAGACGCAGCTATTTGTAGATATGTTCTCAAAAACCCAAATCCTGTGCCTGGAGCTTGTGCTAATATTCTTCTCAAATCAGAGGACTGCAATTAGAAAGTCTTAAAAAGTAATTATGGCTGTAAAGACTATAAAACACATCTGCAACTAGATAGTAAAAAAATAAATATCGTACCTTTAATGTGACAAAACAATGACATTTGTACAGCATTTCTGCATGATAATCCTATATGTATAGTTGCACTTTGTAGCTATGACTGAATGCATCTCATGTTGCTTGTGGTCAACATTATGGGCACCCATGGTTGTTTAATATAAAAAAGACCAGTATGTTTAGAAATTCATGGATACGTACCAATTCTGTATCATTAGAATATGCTAAAAGCATGTTCAAATACACTCAACCCAAAATTGACCTGCCAATTGTATATGACGTGGACAGAATTAAAGGCACCTTCCCTAATACAAGTATTAAGTTCTGTAGTCTACTGTAACATAAATATAAATGGTATTTGTAATTTTATTCAAAATAGGACAAGTACATACACTTATAAACACAATTTACAGTAATGTAACACATATGTCATACACAGAAACAATAAAGTCTGATCACACATCAATTGATTTAGAACAGTCTTTAGGGCTAGAAAAGTCATAGACAATTCACAACACAGCAATGACCGTGAATATACCATGCCTAATACACTCATTTTGGTGTCTCACACACTAGCTAGGGGACTGTGCACTATAAGGGACATGCCAAAGAAGAACAGATGGGCTGCAATCAGTACCTGTATAGCTACAAAATACATCTATATGGTATATGTGTTTGTACATGGTATGCTCACCAAATGCATCAGCCAACTAAGGGTATGTTATTGCAGAAGCAGTGAAAAGGGCATTTCCTACATGTCTCTATATTATACCCTCTTCTTGAAAAGTTTCAGTGGGCATGCTGATACAGTTTCCAGGACAGGTTCCAAATGCCAGCTGGTACTCCACACCTGAGTCTCTGACGGCAATTTTAATAGATTCTCAAAACATGCAGCATGTTCTGGTAAAATGCACCTGATTCATAAACACGCAGCAGGATGGAAAGTCGCTAAATAATTGATTATGTGCAACGTGAAGAACAAGACAGCAAGCCTTCCCTCACTGACTGATACTGTCCATTCACTTTACGTAATGACCATGAATTTAAGCATTCCAGTCACCGAACAGTAAATTCTCTCATAAGCAGAGATGAACTGAGGCCACATACAATTTGAACTCTTTGGAATAAAAGGGATTTATTTATTAATTATTTGTGAAATGTTGTCTCATCTTCAAAGTCATCAGCTGAAATCAACCTGAGGTGCCCATTATAAAAGAAGAATAGTGCTGTTATTAGAAGTACACCACTGAGAAATCTGCTCTCAAAAATGTTCCACAAGACTTACACAATGTTGTGTACAGAAATGAGAAATTCACTAATAAGAAACCTTATTTCAACTGTGAAGCATGGTGCAGGTGACATTGTATTTGATGCATTTTCTTGCTTTCTATCATTTGAGGGAACCATGTTTAAAAAATATTATTCAATAATATTATTCAAAATAACATTAAGCAGAATATCAATTTAATAACATTTTTATATACAAAGAGGGACAAAAACCAGATCTCATTGCTAAAAAAGGTTGTGTGGATCTTTGTAGGGAATTTATAGTGCCGCAGATAATTACACTAAGCACACTTCAAAGTAACAACTACTTGAAGACCAAAGTAGAATAATGAGTGCTGACTGTTTTGGATTTTTCTTAATTTGAAATTTGGAATTTGAAAACCGAGAAAGCCAAGCATTATATAACATTCATCATGCAGGGGTAACATGGCTCATCAGATTTTGTGGTATGAACTTATGGAGATAATACCAGCTCTGTGCTCAAGCGGTACATAGATTGTGATACAGTTGTGGATGTCCTTGTGGAACGTGAATAAGATTGTGCTGTATCGTATGTGTACGGTATCCTGGCTATTCAGGCATTACTGGTAAACTACAGTATCCCATATAATGTAGTTAAAATTGTTTGTACTGTAATATAGTGTCCAGACAATGTCCAGATCATGAAATGTATTACATTAAGCAATGCATATATGTACTTACCAAGCATTTAATTTAGCAACAATATATTAATACCTGGCAGATTTCCAGGTATACTTTCATCCTGCAAATCTCCCATTCTGCCACTACCTTCAAATTAGGTAACTGGGGATGACTGACATGACTGAAAAACACTGAACCCAATTCCATGTTCTAGAAACCAGTTTAAGATGATTGTGACATGTTTTGTGATGATTGTGACATGATTCATTATCATGTTGGATGTAACCTTTATAAGATAGGTAAATTGTGACCATGAAGGGATGAAGGGATGCACATGGTCTGCACTAAATAGTTAGTACTCATATAGACTGTGGCATTTAAGCAATGAATATTTGGTATTAATAAGTCCAAAGTGTAGGGTGGCACGGTAGCTTAGTTCCTGGGGTTCTTCAGTCCCAGATGAAGCCCTTCTGTGTGGAGTAAGCATGTCCTCCGTGTGTCAACTTGGGTTTACTTTGGGTACTCTGGTTTCCCCACACAGTCCAAAGACATGTTTTAAGTTGACTGATTACGTACACAATTTGTAGTACACAATGCAACCTTCTGCTGTTTTGTCCCAAAAAACACACCTCTAGTTCTAGGTCTTTTTGACCTCTTTAATCAACTAGATTGACTTGTGTATATATATGTGACTAGTGTTGAGATGAACTTGTGTATGGATATAACCTTGTGTGTGTCGCTTACATGGCCACTGATGCTGATAGCGACATTAAAGAAGCCAAATAAACAAACTAGACTTTTCCATCCACAGAACTGTAGCTAATTGGATTTTTATTTTCTTTACTGCACCATTATGACAACACTCTGGAGACTGGTGTGAATGAAAATCATCAGCAATCACGCTATGCACTAATCACTCTGATCACATTTTGTTTCTTATTCTAATGGTTAATATGATCATTACATGAAGATTTTTGCACTATTTTATGCTACTGCCACATGAATGGCTGGTTAGAAAATTGCATGTATGAGTAGATATGCATTGAATGTAATATATTTACAAAGATTTTCAATGGTTTAGCACTGTCACCTCACAGCTTGCCACCAGACATGCTTACCAGACAGATTACTAATGTTATGTTACATAATTGATGATAATTTTCTGAAATGTGTTACATTTATATATAACATAGATAATATTTATAGTTTGCTCCCTGTGAACTAGAGAAACACTTAGTGGATGTTCTTGACCAATAGACAGACTTTTTATTCATTTTATTAACTAATACTTATATAAAAATCTTCCCTGGCCACTTAGGCCTTTTAAATGAACTGTGTGAAATGTGCTCTTCAGCTGCCCAACCTCAATCGTCTGCCATAAATACAAGAGAAATTAATTAATAAAGGGAGGAGAGGGGAAAATGGAACAACCGTCCCACAGGTCCTCCATTTCTGGGACATACCATCAACATTCTGCCGCAGCGGTACCTCAAATGCTGGAGCACAGTCCCATGTGCTTATGGTAGAGCATGCAAAAGCTTAAACACTCATGTTCATTGGACAGTAGAGGCCTCAGGCTGGTGATGAGGATAACTGAAGTTGCCATGTGAAAGGAGGGGGTTACTGAGTCACATTAAGTGCTACTTCAGGTTCAGAATGAAGTTCATATTGCCTCCTACAGAGAAGATGTAATTGAAGTGTCATTCAATTATTTCTTATGTACTGTACTATAACAACTCAATCTCTTAATTCAGTACTGCAACTACTTATGCTAAAAATTGTGTATCTGCACATTACACAGTACATTGTATATACATTGCACATTACTGCACAGTACTATGAACGACTATAAAATGTATACTGAGCAGCCATAATATAAAAACTACCTTCCTAGTACTGTGTAGGTCCATCAAACCAGAGATCATTTAAATTATGCATATTGCAAGGTGAGGCCTACATGGATCATGGTTGTTGTTCATCATATCCTAGAGATGCTTGATTCCATTGCCATGTGGTGGTGCACTTGGAATACGGCAATGTTTTGACCTGAGGTTTCTCAGCAAAACACTACCCAGGGCATCACACTGTTATTATTATTCCACTTCATGTGTCTGTGGATTTAAAATTACGGATTGTCAGTGAAGGTATGCAAAACATCATATTGCAAGCTCCAAAGCTAAGGCAAAGTCTTATCTGATTTTAGTCTTCATTACTTTTAAATATCTATTCTACATGTTTGGCCATGCTACAGTACTGTATGTATGTTAATATAACATACTGACACATCTGGACATCACAAGCAATCACAAAACCACCCATTGTATTTGAGTAATATACCTAGAACAAATATTAAATATGGGATCCATACAATCCCAGTTTTAATCCATAATTACTAGACAGATTGTCACCAAGATTACTAAAACACTTAATTGAAAAGTGTACTATTATTACACAGAAATATGTGTGTAAAACTTTGGTCCAGAGTCCAGCCTGCCTTGCACTGGTCTACTTTTTACTGTTATGCCCATATACCCATACATATATGTAGTTTATTTTGGTAAGTTTTGTTTTTTGTTTGTAGTTCCTAGACACTAAAATGTAAAATGTAAAGATGCTGAATTTACATATTGTTACTAGTGGTGGCAATTATTGTGGCACATGTTTATAATTTTTTTAACTATAATAAATGTACTTTTTTCTTGTTATGCAGTATAAACATTAGGTGAATTTTGATTAACAGATTAATTACCAGATATAGTCATTCTTGAGTTTACTGTAGCTCTCTGTGTTATTGAACTTTCCGTGTAATAAATCAAATACATTTTAAAATATTTATTGGTTCAGTGAGTGGTCCAGCCTGACACTAAAACAACCATGTTATGAATACTCCTCCGTAAGTGGTTGTCATGCCACCCTTAGTTCCCTATCATGTAGCCCAAGGACTACACCTCCCAGGATGCCTCTCTCCCTGATACACCTCCCTGTCACATGACCCATTCCACAGAAAGCTCACCTAAACACACCTGCTCCTGATCAGTAATTAGCTATGAGCTAATGAGCACTTAATGCACACTCTCTTTTTCATTGCCAGGTTTTGTGCTTCTTAGTCAGTTCACAGTGGTTGCTTTGTTACTTTGACTTTGATAGCAATGTACCTATCTAGTGCTTGTTTTTGGACCACGTTTATGCCTAATGGTTTGGACACTGTTCTGATTATCTGGTGTACCGAACTATTCATGCGCCCACGACTACGATTTGGTATGTTCCTTAATGTTTCGGTGTTTTGTTTGGACCTTACTACCTCTGCTTTAGTCTGTACAAGTTCAAGTCTTAAAACTTTTTGAACCAACTCAGTATTAAAACTTAATTTTGCTCGATCTTTGCCTGGTTACCATCCAACCATGACACTTGTGCCTTTGGTAAACCAAAGAAATGCCACTGACATTGTATTACTATTTATTTATTACTACATTGTATTTCCTATAATTAAATAAAACCCTCAATGTTATTTATTTACTTCTTTCCCAATGAGGGAATTTAAATACAGTCGAATCTGGTTAATCGGACCACATCTGGCGTGATCGTTTTGGTCCTAACAACCGGCTGGTCCGATTAAACGAACATGCTCTATGTTACAAGATGAGAGGTGCTATGTAACATATTAAATGTTTATCAAACCTTTATTGTGCGATTTACACGTATAGCGAACGTACAAACAAGAACTACTGT
>JAUZSU010179206.1:0-24397 GCA_034780255.1 Parotocinclus maculicauda | reverse complement strand
TGGATGGGAGACGTCTGTGCACAGCCATTTTCAGATC
Source organism: Parotocinclus maculicauda (assembly GCA_034780255.1). Lineage (NCBI taxonomy): Eukaryota > Metazoa > Chordata > Actinopteri > Siluriformes > Loricariidae > Parotocinclus > Parotocinclus maculicauda. Next base: position 24,360 of record JAUZSU010179206.1, on the reverse strand, counting down.
TCTCCAGAGATGTTCAATCGGATTCAAGTCTGGGCTCTGGAAGAGAAGTTCATGTAAACTCGCTAATCGGATTACTGTCAACTTTTTTGCAGTTATTAAATTATTAAGTGCATGTAAACTCACAAATTGTCTAGTATTGAGCAGACCAAGGGTGACAGCGGTATAACCGACCCAAACTTAGCAGCCTAGGTGTTATGTGTAAGACTATAAGGGGCACTTTTAATAAGTCAATAGTAAATGTTGAAGCAAACAGAAACTACATGAAGATATATATATATATATATACATTGCTCACAAAAAATGAATGAATAAAACTATGGTATATAATGCACCTTTTACCCTGTGTCACAAATGAAAGTGGCATTTGTGAGACATAATCGAGCAGCTTCAGCTGCCACACTGGTATAACCGTCAGGCTGCTTACTGCAAATTTGGATTCCTGTTACGGATTCTTTGACTTGTTTAACCACTTGACCAAGTATTTCATCTATAAAGCCGTGCATTCACACAGTACCATCGTAAAAAATTAGAACATCAAACAGCCTGGATCGGAGTTCCTGAGACTCCAGGGGTCAACACCATAAAAACATGGAAAGAAACAAGGATTTAAACCATGCCAGAAGCCAATAACCGAAGCCGGTAATAAAACTCAAGCCAATTGGCCATTTTGCTCAAGGGATTGATGGCTGTGGATGCTGTGGAGGAGAGGGAGGTATTAACGAGGTATTTAAGCCCTGATGGGAGGGATATTTTCAGATGAAAGTGAGTCTATAACACTTTACTGAATTGTTGTGGTTTTTGCGTGAAGAAAGAAGGCACCATTACCCAAAATACATACATGAAATTCTATCATTTGGCAGAGTGTGACTAAAAAGACGTTTGAACTTACAGACATAAATTATGCATGGTAAACCAAACAAGTCTTTTTATGTAGATAAATTAGAAAGACGTTTATTTATTCACCCACACTCCTCTTACTTGTGATTATGTGAAAGAATGTATTTTTTATGTCCATTTCTGAGTAACATCAGATATATATATTTTTTTTAATTTTTTTTTTTCTTTCTTATATAGAGTTTAATTTAGTTATGAACTTCCTTTGCTTGTGCTTTTGTATGTGTATTGGGTATGTGTTTTGCACATTGGGTTCGGAGGTGTGGTAAGAAGATAGATTTTGCTCCAGCTTTTGTTTGCAAAAAAAACACCAAAACACCCTTAATATTCCTCAATATCTGGTTCCATCTGGTTAGACATTTCAGTTCTATTCAGAAGACTTTGTATTCACCAAATAAATCTTTATTTGTAGCAATTCATTTTGTGTTTGGAGATATATTTGAAGATATACAATAAAAAATCAACCCACACCATCTGTAGCTTTTTAGGGCAACACGGTTTTACTCTTTTTAAGTTTAGCCTCCTCACGCATTCCAAAGACTTGCGTCAATTTCCATTCTAAAGTGTCCTGGCTTGGGTGTGTGTGCCTGCATGTGCTTTGCGATGGACTGGCACTCTTTTTTTCTAGCTTCCCTGCCTCTGCTGCTGTTCGTCACCAGCTCCCACCGCCCTGAAATGGATTAAGTGCGTATGAAATATGAGTGAGCGAGTGAGTTTCAAATATGTTTTTTTAAATTAAAACTCCCTATGATTGAGGCATTGACAGGTTTCAATAGTATTTGATGTGTACTGTTCAAGACTGCAGAATCTGAGATCTGTAAGATATGTTTCCCAAACTACAGGCAAAATGTACTTCATCTTTTGTAATCTTGAGCATCTTGGCCGTCTGCTTCTTTTTCTATGTTGGTTAAATTTAGTGTCCTCTTTTTTGAGGACAGCTGTACAGCATTTTTCTTTCGAAATGTATGTTTTCTCGATCATTAATAGAGTTGGAACAGAGACACAAGTAACTACTGTGTACACAAGTGCACAGTCCTGCTGTAGTCTAGCAGTCCAACAACCTTGCTGGACTATGGATAAGATGGTCTCAAACCTTGCCACTGTAAGGTCCTTAAGCAAGGCCCTTAACCCTACTGCTTTGATTCTGAAATTGTATCGATTGTAAGTTGCTCTAAAAAAGGGTGTCTCTGTAATAACCGGATATCATTGTTCAGTTGACTAATTTACCATTATGACACTTGGGTGTCTGACTTTATAGGTGAACAATGACTTTTATAAATGAAAAATTATATAAAAAATTCAAAACTAAATACTATGTTAAGATGTACAGTACTGTGCAAAACAATTAGGCCACCATTAGATTAGAGTAAATTTTTGAATCCAGTTGTTATGCTATATAAGGTCATTAAAACAGAAAATCTAAAGGTGGCCTATGACTTTTGTACAGCACTGTATATACAGATTAGTTCCATTGTGAGCTTTTTCTCCTGTTTATAAGATGGAACCTTTCTTTGTTTAAAATCCATGTAATTCCACACTCGTCAGCCGTTTGCATCTTCCTTATTTAAGCATTGGTTTTGCATGTGTTCTTCTTGCCTAGTCTTTTTTTGGCCTCTTTTTTCCCTGTGTCCTGCTGTCGCACCTTATTTCACTGACACGCATAAACACGGGTTCACTCGATATCAGAGAAGCCTTTACACCCATTCTGAAAGCTTCACACAATGTTATCTATGACAGGTTTCATATGGGCCAGTTTGGCTTGGTTATACATCCCTTGATCAATATGATCTGCTGTGGGGTGAAAGTTTGCTCCTCTTTAAGTGCCTCCCACCTCCTGACAGGTGAAAACATATCGATCATTTTATTCTATTTGCCATTCCCTGTGCTGACTCTCACCTCTCCAGTCGATACAGAAGGATTGAGAGAGTCTTCTGACCCTCACCTCGCTCTCTGTCTCTCTCGCTCTCTCACTCTCTAACACACACACTCATACAGCCATATACACACAAACATTCTCTTCGTAATCTTGTCTTAGCTGAGCTCTGGGTCACTGATATGATTTTGATTAATCGTTCCTGGCTACAGGTCACGGTAAGATGTTCCGTTTGTGTCCTACATGGGTGTGGGCATGTGTTTAGGAGGGCACTCATGTCAGATAAAGGTCTTCACAATCAAGTCAAGGTTATGTGTGTCTTTTCCCCCTCCCAAGGACAAATTGTGTTTTTTTAGGTCAGTGTGGCTATGAGCCATGAAAACAGTAGAACTTGCTGTGATAACCAGCAGAGTAAAGTTCACTTTCTTGATGATCATACCTGTTTGTTAATGTAATGAGCAGGCAGTTTGGTGGCTGCAGCTCTCCTGTGCAAAGATAAAGGAATAATTATTCTGTCTGTTTCTCACATGGCATTAAAAAAATGCATAACGCTGGGTTTGAGGCAACCTTGTAAGAGGTTAACTGTTCTACTGTTAGTTTATGCTGCAAATTGAGACTTTTAGATTAGATTAGAGACTTTCGGTTTGTTTGTTTTTTTTGCTCCTTGTGGGATGTTTGCACCAAGTTTCTGTCAGATAACTGATCAGTTGTCCAGAAAACTCCACGTAAGCGATACATAAATGTGCCAGAGATATCGCTAAAATATTATTGAAAAGCCTCTACACAGCATGCCAAACTTTACAATAATCGTAGATAATACATCGATGTACTATGTGTAGTAGAGAAAGTCAAGAAACACTTAAGATGATAGTATGATGGATCTGAGACTTCTGTTTGTCGGAAACCAAAAATGCATTGATAAACAGTATTACACAACATCAGGATCAGCCAGATGAAACAGAGACTTAATGAGTGAATTTGAATCAGTTTATACAGTGAAAAGGATAGTATAAGATAAACAAAGGAGTACTACTTACAGTATAACAGGCACAGACACTAATGAACAGCATTTACATTATGTTACACTGAGTAGTGGCAAGTCACCCGAACAAACACAAGTAACCTGCACAAAAAAGTCAACCAACTTTCTACACTAAACATGTGCTAATGAGCAAGTGAGCACAGGATCAGTGTGGTAGTTACACATACACACACACGTCAGACTTCTGCTCTTTAACTCCAGCCCTTGCTCGTGGATCCGCAGGATTGACTGGCTGTTTGTACCCGTAACATCTGGTGTTAAAAGACAGATGTGAATTTCCTATTATAGTTAATTGTTAAAGGGAATGGACGTTGTGCGGATGGTTGTTAAACAGTGCTTATTTGTATGAACTGTGATTAGGAAAGCTTTATGATGTACACGAGGCTGAATTTTTCCAGGCCCAAGCCTACTACTAGTATACATAATTTGTATCCACTTGTACTTGCTTATGAATGTCATACAAAGTTGATTGGCATTGGTGGCTCAGTGGTTCAGGTCTCAAGCTTGGAAAAAGGTACCAGCACTGCCATGCAACCACTGTTGAGACCTGTCAACAGAAAAACGCTTTAACTGTTAACTGTTTAGTTGATATCAAAAGTCTCTTTGAACAAAATGTTCTGTCATATTTTTTATCGAGGTATTTACTCATAAAACCATTTGATAGATTTTTATCTCTCAACTTACCATTTACAATTATCTTTAATTTTTTCCTCTGTTTCTCTGTTTCTGTACTCTTTCCATCCTTTCTGTTTCTGTCCAGACACTCCAAGGCCAATGTGAAAGCTTTAAAGAGCAGATTTTTTTCTGGACTCTTTCTTCTTTTTTGAAGAAGCATTCTCTCTCCTCCACCTCTTTCTGTTGCTCCAGCTCATGACAAATTGCAGTCTTATGCTCACTCCATACTGCTCTCATTGCACAGCTGGATTTATTCAGGGTCAAATTCCGGACAATTCAATGCAAAAATCAACATTACCTTGTGAAAAAAAAGCTTTGAGCACAAGCTAAAATCCTTTAAAAACCTGTTACATAAGGAACTCCCAATCATAAAAATCTTGATCCTTAATTGCTACTAATGAGTTCATCCAGCTGTTCTTTTCTTCAGTCTGTGTCCTGCCTGACCACATGTGCTACTATAATTTGCAAGTCACTATACATGAGCCTATTCACTTAAGGTATGCATAATACACTGCTCACAAAAATTAGGGGATTTTTCAAAATGAAATATCCCCTAATTTTAGTGAGCAGTATATATAGATTTATATCTGCTACAATCAAATAAACAGTGTAAAATTGCTAAAATAACAAATACACCATAATGAATTGCAGCTGGATTGATTGTTTGAGTTGTTACTGGCGACGTTATAGGTGATTAACTATGGATTATTGCACAGTTGACACTGTTGGTTCATGTGTAGCCAAAATCTGCAAGCTGATATTATTTAAACTTTAAACCATGCTGGCAAAATCCTATCTTATGTTCACATCTGGGATGCCCAGCCTTCCTTACAATTCGAGTGCTGGGGGAATCCCGTATATTTTCCTCTGTGTCCTCCTTCCTCTGTCTGTCCTGAAACAAACAGGGGAAATCCAACTTAAACAACCATCCAGTACTCTTGAAGACCCAATGCTTGGCTCCAGGCCGGGCCCGTGACGCAGACAGCACACAAAAAAGGACATTCTCCGGAAGTTCCTGTCAGTTAGTGTCCTCTCCTTCACCACCACCTGACCTTCAACTGACTGTGGTACTTCCTTTGGCCCCTTAGATGAGTAAACAACGGGGTCGTATTCATTTGAAGTCTTGCCACAGAGCCGAATGTTATAACATTACTCATGGTTTGAAATGATGCTAAATGTGAAGGGGTATGTATGGTGTTTTAGTTTAAGGTCCACGGCTAGAAAAAGCTGTTTTGATGGTTTCCTTTAGTCTTATAAGTTTATACCATATGGGACTTTTACTGTTTACAAAGCACCAGAACCTGCAGTTCCAGGAAACTGTACTGTATTTTTTTAGTACCTTGGTCTGGTTTGATGTTTTACCTAATTCAAAAGCTTTATCAGTGATTCCAGTTACTATTTTTTTTTTTTTTTTATAAGAACTGCAGCACAAATTTTCCGACCATGTAAGGAGTTTTATATGGTCATTATAAATCTACACAACCATTTGGGAAATAATCCTCCTGTAAAGACATGGCTGTTTGTGCAAGGATTGCGTTTGTCCTTCTGCTTAAGTGCTTATAATACAGGTCCTACCCATAGTCCATGAATGCTGCACATACATGCAGTGACACCACCATCTCAAAATAAGTAGTACATCTCACTTATTGCATCAACATAAAGTACATCCAATGTTCCTTGGCTTTCCCTACAGGCACACACATTTGCAAACACTTTGTAAGGGGTCATCCCTTGTTCGTACTGAGTGTGTGTGAACCCCATTAGCACATTCCCAGATAGCAGCCAAGGCCCTCTTATCTCCATCTAACCATTAATTACACTTTGTTCCCCTAAGTGATCTATTTATGCTCCGCCCTGCCCCTGCCGCCCACTCCAGACCTATCTCTCAACCTCCCCCTCAAGATAACAGTACTAATGTGGAGCTAGCGAGGTCAGATTAGACCATGTGAAGTGAAGTCCCATGCATTAGCTGTTATTGCTAGAACCACCCTGTCTGCCACACGCCATACCTGGGGCCCTTTTGAAGAAGTGGTGATAGAAGAAAGGGTAGATGTCGGTCCCTCCTCTGGAGACATTTAGAGCTAAGAGTGGACATTTCGGTTCAAGAATAATTGAGGACTTTTTACATCCAAAGTTGTGAACTGTTTTGTATGTAGACACCCTTTGTAATTAGTGGAATTTCTAAATAAGTCACGGTTCAATCTTTCAGCAGGATAATGATCTAGAACATAGGATAAGTATCTAGACATGATTTGTAATTGTTATTTAAACCTTACTGCTCTTATATGTTCATCTGTGCATTCAGATTTGGATTTTCTGTAGACAAACAGTGGCATTGGAATGTGTTTGTACTGAATACCTGAATAGGCGTTAGCTCTCCAACAAGTCGACTTTCTGCCCAATCCTCTCAAAATTAATTCATTAAAGCAGTGGTTTACCAACTTTGAGGGAGAACTTTGACCTCATCTCCTTTAGACATGTTTTCACAGCCATGTCCCAAAATCTAGTTAAAAGGATTCTCAAAAGAATGAGGTATGTGGTAACATCTAAGAGGACACATATTCAATTCTAAGATCCATCAAAAATTATGTCATTTTGGATGTCCTCAAACTTTTCGGTAAATACCGTATTTGGAACTGGTTTGACTCAATCTAAGTATTATTTAATGTGGCAGTCCAATGCATGAGCACTACTTGAAATGATAAGTCGTGTATTTTTATGGAGTAAAGCCTTACTGCTACTACTGCTAAATCTGGTCGTATAAGTTGTTGTTGGTGTTTGGTGAAGCGTGAAAAATAAACCTTTGCAGAATATTAACAGTTTTCTTGGTGTTTATGATTTTTAACAAGTTAAAGGTAGAAATAATGCATATAGACAAAAACACCAACAAAAAACTTTACCCAACAAAATAGAACAGCAGTTTACACTAGCAGTAGAGGGATTGTCACAGTTTTCTGGTTTCTGGTGGATATGTGAGGCACTGTAACTACGCTGTTTTTAATTCAGTAATATTTTCTTCCTAATAATATGTACCACTGTATTCATTTTATGCTACCCTTGATTTAAGTACAGTTCCACCATCTTTCAAGTTTGGCTTAAATCCCAAAGGGGTTTCTCTTCACTATTTATGCACACTGTGCTATAGACAGCGCATACTGTGCCCTATACAACACCGTCTGAGATTTAGACCCAGAAAACTCCTTGTGTTTTGACTGTATTTTAACAGGATGATAAAACAGAAAAAGTGCTCACAAAAATGAGGGGATATTTCAAAATTAATATGAAGAGGATCCCACAAGAACTGCTGGACAATCTGATCCTGTTAATGCCCCATCACTGTCAGTGTGTTTTGGCAGCCCTGGGTGACCATACACCCTACTGAACAGTCAATGTGCGGCACTCTCGTCCAGTTTGACATGCTTCTGTTCACCCCCAAATATATCACTTGCTACTCAATCATGATAACTGAGTTTGCATCTCATTTGTGTAATCAAGCAACTTTCTTTGACTTGTAATTAACTTTTCTGATTGTCTTTTTTTAATGAAATGAAATTAAATGCTTCGTATTCATTTTGAAATATTCGCTAATTTTTGTGAGCAGTGTTCCTTTTGCTAGACACATATGATGAGACTGCCAACAAAGTGACTTCTGTAAGGCTAATGCATAAAACATTTCAGAATTGGCACCATTGAAAGAAATGTCCCAAATTAAATTTTAAAAAATTATCAGAAGAGTGAAGTATGTCATAGCAATCATTTATTGTGCATCTATTGTTGGAATATTAGATTGTAGTTTTTGTTCATGTTTGGAAATTTGGATGTTTGACTTTGCTGTCTGATCTTGTATAGCATTCTCCTGCCTGTACCGTTCAGCTCTAAAATGCAGTGTATTTCTCATCATGTAAATTGTCTGTACCTTTCTTTTTACCTTCATGTGAGACTTGCACATCAGGTAGGTGAGGGTTGGTCCTTCTTGCTCCAGTTTACACACTGTCATTAATGGATAACACAAGTGCAATGACTCAAAAACTGAAAAGCTTGCTTCTGTTCTTGACTCTTGCTGCTCCCAGTGTAAACACGCTCACCTCTATGCCATTATTTATATATTGACCAGCTATTGATTGTCTTTTGGTTCTGCACTTGCCCATATTCTTTCAGAGTTGTCAAGGTCTCTGATTTTGTGGGGCTTGCACTGGCCTGGATGAAGCACAGAGACTTTCAGAGTAGCCAAGCTGTAAAGTATTTATAGAAAATGACTTGTGGATTCAGGGCACTTCTTTTTAAAGTGCCATGTGTTTCTTAGCTTATTGGAACTCAGCTGTCGGGACAGTCTTAAACAAGGATGGTTCTTAAGTAATTATGGATCATAGTTCTGGATTCTCTCTCCCAGTGGACGTTATTAGATTGTTTTTTTGGAATCATCTGACATCTGTTTAGATTTATCTCTTTGTGCATTAGAGGTCACCTAAACTGAATGCACATTTCAGTGGCCCGTAGCCAAAGGAGGAAATTGTGATGTGTATTCATAACTTTTTTTGCATTCTGTTTATCAGCAGGCTTATCTCAAGATGCCAGACAATAGTTGTTTCCTTGTATAGCCCCAGTTGTACGCAATACTGCTCATTATCCAATATTTGTATGTCTAGAGAATTGTTTGCTGCCATGAGCAGTATGTATAGCCTGTACTGTTAGAGCGGCATAAAATATCTGCTACTGTGTGTACAGTCGTGACTGTTACCCAACACAATAGAGTAAAATAACTGAAAACTGTAGGGAGGCTTTTGTGCTTTTGTCTCCACGCTCGTCTTCGACACTTTATCTGTCCAATTACTATTTTCAGTTGATCCTCTGCATGTTATTGCCTGCCCTTGACATGTTCTATTATGCAGGGTAAGCTTGTGATTTCTCCTGAATCACATTGTACACAGAGACTGATCCTAAGCCCTGGTTTATTTGGTACTCTGTGATTTTTCCTCCCTTCATTCAAAAGGTTCATCCTTTTCTGTTTACCTGATAGCTTCAGGGAGCAATCACTGTAGCATAGAGAGATTCTGGTGCTAGACAAGCAGCTGGGCTTTTTAATTGTTGCCAGCTTGCTCCCAGTGGATGGCAAGCGTCTATGTGTGTCTGTCTGTGTGTGCGTGTGCATGTTGGTGTGATGTGCGTAGCCCTGTGACTGTTTGTTTCACCTTCTCAATCAGTAATGCGGTCTCTGTGGTTTGTGTCTCACCTCAGTCTCAGTGGACTACAGGCCCCTGAACCCATGGCACTATAAAACAGCTAATTCCAGTGTCAGTGTGCCTCATCTAATTCATAAATATGCTAGCACAATGATGATTAGCCACAGGAGCTTAGGAGCTGTTTGCTCTCTGGGCCTCCCCGTCAACCTCGTTTGCTTTTCTGCTCCCTTCTCCCAGAGTTATCTACCAGATATGCAGTCATTTGAACAAGGCTAACTTAATCATTCTAACGTGGACTCAGGCTGTTTGACTTGCCAACAAATTAGTTCTCAAATTAGCCTTGAAATGTTCTGTAATTCGGCAGCATTGACAGGAATGCAGTAGTTTTTCATCAGCCAATCAACTGGCAGAAACCCAGATATGTTGGTGCTAGATAGGCTAGTTTGAGTATTTCAGAAACTGCTAAAGCAATGGGATTTCCCACACATAGCCATATCTAGGGTTTACTGAAAAGGTCAGAAAATGTGAAAATACCCAGTGAGTGGCAGTTCTCTGGGTGAAAATGCCTTGTTGATGCCAGAGGTTAGAGAAGAATGGCCAGAATGGTTTGAGCTGACAGCTGACAGCTACTGCAAAAAGCTGGTGAGCTTGCATTGTATTGCTGGTTTTTACTGGTAAAACTGGCTGGCCAACATTTTAGTATCCAAAGCAAAACGTTATCCGTCGCCATAACTGATGTAGATGATATCTGGCATGTGTATGTAAGTCATGTGGGCTTTATTTCTATAATGCTTTTTAGAATGGAACATTGTCTCAAATGTGCAACTTCTCCCTGCACATTATATGGAAGAATCCTCAGACTTAAACAGGATCCATCATTTTTAAGTGGCTTACATGATATAAAATGAATTAAGTAATGAATGAACGATGCCAATTTAGTGACCGAACAACCTAACACACATGTCTTTGGACTGTGGGAGGAAACCGGAGTACCCAGACTCCACACAGAAAGGACCAATGCCGCTCCATCTTGGGATTGAACCCAGAAACTTCTTCGTGTGAGGCAGCAGTGCTACCCACCTAGCCACCGCACGAGTATAGTTAAATAGAAAATACAAAAGCTATAGTGTATAAGCCAATAGTAGAGAGAAATATTGCATAGCATTATGTAAAAAAAAAAAATTTACCATAACATTTTTAGTCTAATACACAGAGTGACTGTGAGTGTCTGTGGTCTCAGTATGGTGGGGTTGGAGCTGATGATGGAAGAACAGCTTGGGCAAAGCTGAAGCAGAGGAACATCTTGTGTAGTTGCCAAGCTTAATCACTTTTTATTTTTTAAAACCAACATCTTCTGATGCTAGTTGTGTCCACCTTGTCATGAATAAAAACATTATATAGAGATTTTATTTCCGGAGAGATAATATACCGTAATATACCATGACATATAGTCTTGTTCATTGACTGGTTGCAAGAGTAGCTGGGTAGTTGGTTTGCATGCAACTAAATGCTAAATATACTACATTATTCTCCAGTAATTTGAATATCAGATTTAATAAGCTGTGGTGCTTATTGACTGATATCACTGTTAAGCTCGAACACTGATATTTTTTAAGCTCAATCCTGAATATTTGATTTGGTAAGATATTTTGAAGCTCACAAAGTGTGGAATTTACTTTTTAGTATTTAGACCAGTGGAAAAGAATACTACAGAGTGACAATTCCAAGTATATATATATATATATATATATATATAATAGTTTTGCACAGTGCACAGAACTCTTCAGCACTGCTGTCGGAAGACATGGGGTACGATTTTGCCTGGATCCTAATGGACAAGTTGTACTGTACCTTTGCTTTGCAGTTATCTTTGTAAAGACCGTTTCAGCTCTATAAATTTGTCTTTACTACAGCAAACTCAAGGCTCTTCCTGGCAAGTAAAAAAAGAGAAAATATTGGTGTTTGCAGGACAGCTCAGGGACACTGCTGAAACATCTCTGATTTCTTTGAGCCTCTGCAGCCTGATTATGATAAAAAAGGACAATCTTACTATATAGTTTCCCTCTTGAAATGTATTAATTTATTAATGCAGTCTACCTCAGTTTGCTCCAAAAACAATACTAAGTCAAAGACAGGGAATGAGGAGATCACCACACAGCCATCCTCGTGTCAGGTCACACCATCAAGTTTTGTGTGACAAAGTGTGAGGTTTTGTGGAAATGATGGTTGCTTGTGTTTATGGGTATTCCCTCATTGTCCGTCCAAGTGTTTTGTTCATATGTTCATTTAATTACACTGAATATAAACAAGGCCAGCTTTTGCCACAACAGTAATAATTGTAAGACACGCTCCCGGCATTGACCGTAAAGTTGGAAAAAGCTTGTCTTTCATGGGAGGGGGAGAGGTGGTGAGTTAATGGAATAAATATTTAATGGAATAAATATCAGTATTGTTTTTTCATAGCTTTATGTTCTTCAATGCGAGGCGATGTGTTTGTGTAATGTAAGATGTTATTGGGACCTGTTCTTAACCCATTACTTCTTGAAATGTTGTAAGGCCAGTTCTGTTGTCAGGCATGCCCTAAAAAATCTCCAGACTGCCAGAGCATTAAGGGCCATACATAGATCCAGCTCATACACCATCAGTTACACATAGAGAAACCAGCCGGTCTTTTCGCCTATTAGTGTTAATTAATGCATTTCGAGTCATTTACATCCCTATATAGCACTTTTTACAATGGTGCATTGTCTCAAAATTCATTTCATTCAATCTCATTCATTCATGAATTCATTTTCTTCCACTCAATCCACATGGGGTCACCTGCCAGACCGTTCCTACCCAGCAACTCTGGGCGCAAGGGCAGGAACAACCCTAGATGTGGTGCCAATCCATCGTAGGGCACACGCACACTAATGGCCACTTTTTAAAGACACCAGGAGTAAACCCGGAGTAAACCCACACAGACACGGAGAGCACATGCAGACTCCAAACAGAAAGAACCCAGACCACTGAACATGGGACCTTCTTGCTGTGAGGCAGCGGTGCTACCCACTGAGCCACAGTGCTGCCCGCTTTACAGTATTATATTAGCTTAAAAGACCAATTCCAAATTGAGCAAGCCTAGGGTGACAGTGGGAAGGAAAAAACTCCCTAAATAAAGAAGGAATAAACCTTGGGAGGACCAAGACTTAAGTAAAGCCCCAGACTTAAAAGTAAACATTTATGGTACTAGTTATTTTACACAGTTGTAAATAGTGGTAGATTTCTGTATTTTATTTATAACATTGAAGCACTGTGAATATTAATTGTTGAGCTAGACATAATTAAATACCAGAGAGACATCATACATTTTTGCTGGCTGTTTTTATTAAGATTTTTATTATTAGTTGTTTAAACATTTACTGGAATCCACAACTGTTTTGCAGCAACAGTGTAATTATTGCATATCAAAATGCTCTCTAATGAGTGCTAACAAATTTGAAAATTAAATGAAATATGCCAGTCATGTTCAATCAATTAAGAGACAGGATGGAATGGCATGCTACAGATGGAGGCTAATTACAGTCAGCACAATTTGATGCATTTCTCCCCTGCCTTGAAGTGGTACTTGCAACAGTGCATTTACTATTGATTTAAATACGTCAGTTTATCAGAAATGGTCAAACAAGATTATGATTAGTGATATGTGACCATGATGACTGTGAGTTGGGTGCCCAGATGTTTTTAGTCCAGTGGAATTGCCATTAAAGCAATAAGTATTAGTGTATAATTATGTAAGTCATGTTTGCTTCTGGCTAAAAACGGTAGTAGAATTATTATAATAAAGGGAATCATATGTATGAGTTTGCCTACAGTATTTGTGTTCAAACCTCTCATACTGATCAAACCATAGACTATATCTTTAAAGTTAAACCAACATTTGCAAGCTTTGAAGCTGCTGGATTCTCAGGGTGGCACACATGTTCCTGTACTGTTTCAAACTCTGCAGTCTGTATTTGAGAAGCCTTTTCTCACATTTCCAAATATTTGCTCACATTATGGTGTGTAATGAATTCTACCACTGTTTATTATGACTATGATAATAAATAACGTAATTAAAATGAGGCAGAGAACCAGGCGCTCATCCTCACATGGTAGTGCTGTCAGCCAGTTGCATCACAGCGATGCAATTTTATAATTGTGGATTAAATTATCTGTGTTTGCTTTTCATACATTCATTTAATTACAGACAAGATTACTTTAGTCAAAAGTGCTCCTGGTGTTGACCAATTGGTGAGAAGCCGTTTGTTGCTTTTATTAAATGTTTCTATATATTAGATATATTTTTGTTGTTTCTTTATTTATTATATATAAATATCACAAATTTCATATTTACTGGCATGCTAAGACTGCATTTCGTAATGGCTTTGGACCTGTCCTCGCAATATTATTTCTCAGATACACTTTTGCAATGAGAAAGAACCAAATGTCAATACCAGGGCCTGGAATACCGTGTACAGATCCAACTTGTACACCATCAGCACCACATATAGCAAACATTCCATGACGTTCCCCCCCCTCATTTTCCTTAGGGACAGTTGTAGCTCAGCCTAGCCAAGTAAACAATGGGATCTTTAATTCCATCCAGTTTAATTAAACACATTTTACAAAAGAACATTTGCACAAATTAGATTCAAATATGAACAAATAAGAAACAGGAATGAGATTTGGAATTGATCCATCCTCTTTTGGCAACCTGGATTATGAGTATATAAAGAGTAATAAGCAAGATTAAAAATAAATGAACAGAAATATGAAAAAAAAGCATAATTTTGAATAGAAGTTATATAATGATAATGCACTGCTCATAACAATTAGGGGGTGTTTAATTAAGGGATAATTCATTCACTTTTGTAAGCAGAATAGTTAGCATTGACTCAAACCTTTGTCTCTGCGCTGGTGGACTAGTGGAAGGCTGTTGCACCCGTAATTTGTAAATAAAATGACTTTAATTTTTTGTGTAATTGATGCCATACGTTATTTCTGTGTTTGCATTTTAATTTCAGTCTGGTCCTTTTTATGATAATACACATAAATACACTTCGCAGAAACCATATTCTTGTGAATATTACCCAAGAAAGCAATACGCAATACGATTCTCTCCAGCAGATGCTGCACAGTAGCGCGTTTAGTCCTCTAAAGGGCTGAAAAAAACAAACTTTTTTTAACATTTTCACCCATTCAATACAACACATGACATACTTAACACTTTATTAGAAAATAAGCTTTCTGTTAATGATTTTGCCTAACTGTATTAACTATATTTAAGGTACGCTATGCTATGATATACAGTATATATTGTACAATATGTACATAATAATGTAATAATGATAATGTATCCTCATCGTAAATCCAGGAGATCCTGTACAAAATGCACGTAATGGTTTTTTATTTCTATTGTATTTATTCACTCGGGAAGAGACTTTTAGTATATAGTACCGTATTAGGTCCATCTACTTTTGCTTTAGAAAAGATTTAACATGCAAATAGTGAATATTGAAACATTAACTGACTGAGAACCATTAGCTGAAGTGCTGCATACTTTATTAAATAAACAGAGCATAACCCTAGTTAAATAAAACGTGTTTTATTTGACAACATAATTTTCCTGTATTACTGTTCGTGTAGATGAGCTTTACTGATTTTTATGATTCTTCCACCAGTAACATAATGATTTTTTAATTTGACATTAATACTTATGAGCCTGGAATTTATCATAATATCCTTTGACTGCCAACAGCATATAAAAAATATCTTCTGTAAATTACAGACTGACATCTTCCTTTCTCTGCGAAACAGACACCAGTTTTTGTTAACATGTAATCCATAGCTACATTCTATAAAAAGCATTCGATTGTGTCCTGACTTGCACCATTCATTAATTTGGATAAGTCTTGGTATTTCTGCGACAGCCCAGTAGGGTAAGGAAAGTTTATTACTGAAGCTTGCTCTCAAATCAGCATCGGTGGTAATGTCAGCAGAGAGGGTGGAGAACCTCATGGGTCACTGCTGGGACCTGAATCATTTGCATATCCTTTCAGAGATACACCGTTGCTGATCTCATAGCCAGGATCGGTGTGAGAGGCTTTCACTGATCACGAGTTCATTGCTGGTTCACTGTAACAAGAAGTCAGGCCATGCCATTGATAACTCCTGCAGAAGGACAAACAGATGGAAGGAAAGAAGTTAGGGCAGGCTACAGAGAAATGGAGAACAACTGGAGGTGTTGTGCTTTAAATTGGATATAAATTATTGATAAGAGCAGTGGAGGCTATGTCTTCTTCACCACTGGTGTGTTGTGCCAGGACCTACACAGGTAAAGAGATTGTTTGGGCAAGAGTTATTGACTCGCTGAATGCCAGCTTGGTAAACCTGACCTGAGGCACCGATCATTTGCCAAGTAAGAAAAGCCGATACACATACTCTTGCACACCTTTCCTGTCTTGCTATTTTCTTCAGTGCTGGCCAGACAAAGGTCAATCTAATAAACATGGAGAACTCTTTTGGCACAAGCCAGGAGGTGCTTTTTAATTGTATCCCTGCAGGCAATTAATGCAGAGGGAAAGGATGAATAACAATTGTAGAAAAAAAGATATATCGGGCCAGTCGTCAATGAGAACAGAGTTTGCAAACATTTCGAAACTGCAAACAGTTATTGTTCAAATAAATCAGTGGCAAAGATCATGCCACACGTACTGACAACACAATAAAAATGACAAAACACAGCACACATGGTCTAGCTGCTGTCATTTTCACAGTGGAAAGGTGCCTTAAGGACTTTGAAAGGTACTTTTGGGACTTGAGGTATACATGACGCACCTCCAGGGCCCAGTGACCTGGACATGGGAATTCTTTAACCTGCGGTGAGAGACAGAAACCAAACCTTTTTGTGCATGTGCTGATAGCTGCGCCTTAGTCACTGGAGAGAACACTCAATCCTCCTCTGTCGGTGGTCACTGCTTTCATTGTTCATCACCCTGCATCTTAATAAGTGGAGGAGCCTGTAAGGAAACATATAGAACATGATACAGCACAAGCTCTCATATGTGCTACTTTCGGGGCTTGATTCTGAACTCTGATAAGCCTTTTATGCAAACAAGAATTGACGTATCAGACCAAATGTATACATATATTTTGTTAAGTAGTTATTATACATGTCTATGAAGGTGACTGGGTTGAGGTTAGTTGAACATGGGTTTGTTTATGCTCCAGATTTTTTTAGTATTGTTAACATGTTTTAGGCCAGATATTTAAGATGTTTTGCTCAGTTGATAGACTTATGAGAGGGCACATCACTGGACTGAGAGAAGCAGGATGGTCGCTTCAAAGAAGCTATCTGGGCTGTTCTGACCTAACTGTTAGGAGGTGTTGGTAGCAGTGGTTCCATGAGGCACACACACACAGTAAACAGGTTCTGGACAGCCCGGACAGACTACCGGTAAAGAGGGTCATGTGATCCGCTGAAAAGCACAGGCAGCTTTCAGTTTCGTTGTCTACCATTCAGACGCAGGTGGCACCTTTATCTTTTGATGTGCTTAACAGAAGGAAATTTGTTGTCATGCCCATAAACGTCCTGTCATTGACAGCCAGCCGCCGTTGCCTTTTTTTGCGATGGTGTTGTGAACAAGAAACCTGGACTGCTATGGATTAAAAGCATATCAACTTTAGCAACAAATCCAGCCTTAGTTTGAGATCCAACAACAGCCAGGTTTGAGTATGGTGCCCTTGGGATGAGAGCTTTAATCCTGCCTTTGCTGGGAAGCAACACAGCAGGCAGTGTCCCAACTATTGGTGTGATGCATGAGGTTCTTTAGCAATTTTTATGGAGTGAGGATTACATATTTTAGACGTTTATTTCAGATGAGTTGGTGTGAATTCTCTGCAGATTTCTGTGTTATCATTGAAGTGCTCAGTTATATGTTGAGATTCCTTCACACAAGACTATACATTTGAGATCTGTTTTGCAGTTGCAAAAAAAAAAAAAGCAGCAACACATTTTTGCCATTTTACTTGCCACTTTTTTACACTCACTGACTGATCAGCTGACTCTGTTTGTAATGGATTTAATCATTACATCTACACTCGTGGATTGCGAGTAGTTACACTTACTTGTTTCCACTGTCCATTTGATCAGTTGCATTTATCATATAGAAGCACTTTGTAGTTCCACAATTACAGGCTGTAGCCCATCTGTATCTCTACATACTTTTTAGTCCTCTTTTCTGTTCAGGATGCTGGTTGGTGGATTATTTTTAGTGCAGCAGTGACACTGGGCAGTCTGATACACTTGTACCAGTACACCACCACCACATTAGTGTCGGTGCAGTGCTAAGCATGATCCACCACCTACATCTTTGCTGGCCTGTGGGGCGTCCTGACCACTAGAAAACAGAGTAAAGGGAACAAACAAAGTATGCAACTGAACAGGTGTAATTGTAGAACTACAACGTGCTTCTGTATGGTAAATGAAACTAATAAAATGGACGAACAATGTAGAAACATAGAAGTGTAGCTTATAAAATGACTGATGAGTGGCCCTACTATGGTCCTATACATCCATACTGCTAAATACAATAAAAATAGATGTACATTTTAAATATAAAGCATAAACCTAATGACCCAAAACACAGTTTAAATGACTTTTTACACCAACTACTAGAAGGCCAAAAAAGGTTGTTGCTGACCATCATGAACTTCTCTCGACACTCACCTGATCTAACCTCCTTAAAAAGGGGAATATCCCAATGTGAATAATGTATAATTATTTGTAATAAGACAAATGTAATGAAAACCAATGTATTACATTTAAGAAAAATGTAAGCATTTTCACTAGTGGTCTTAGACTTATTATATTCAATGTCTTTCTCTCATTTATTTTATTTTTCACTCACAGTAATATGTTTTCTTAGGTGGCTAAAGACTGTGTATGTTTGCAGGCACTGAAAAGCACGAGCTAACATCATGGAGCAGCTTCCACTCTATCTTCAACTTCTTCAACCAACATCTCCAGCAGTACATGGATGAAGATAAGAATGAAACCATGAGTGAGGAAGAGAAGCATGAGGATGGGGAGAAGATGGACCAGGAGAAGATGGACCCGGAGAAGGTGGACCCGGAAAAGATGAACCCGGAGAAGATGGACCCAGAGAAGGTAGACCAGGAGAAGGTGGACCAGGAGAAGGCTGCCAGAAGTAGTCCCAGCCAAGCCATGAATGAAGAATTATAGAACATACTGGGACCACCAGACCCAGGTTTTCATGTTTTGCTTTTAAAGAGAAGTCCTCCTCCAGGCTGTATTATCTGATCTCGTGGAGTGCGGGGGTCAGCGTGTATACATCAAAATAACGTTTTGCATTTCTTCTAGATGAATGCAACTGTCAAAGCAATAGGGTTTGTACTTCCTTGGGCCTCTCATATGGGCTGCTGTGTGGATTTGGGGTCTAGATTAAGGCTGACAGGCTGATCTACACACACAACCTTGTCATTCACCTCGAACTGACTTGACATTGCTCTGAACAGAGCTGATGCTTAAGAAGCACAAAGGCACCCACACACACTCTCGTATAATTTTACCCACAGGTCCTATAGGCCACTTTCAGCCCTGACTCCCAACTCTGACTTTTCCGTTCAGATCTGCTTAACTTTTACCTGGTATTAATTCAAAGTGCTGGCTTGCATAATAGATTTTCACACAACTAGAAAACTACACAAGTAAATGTATTTGCTTTTTGAGCTAAAAGAAATGGCTTTTGAAAGTATACATGGTTGTATAGTACCCTAATCCAAAATCTTTCCCTGCTTTACATTAGTTGGTCTTAACAATGTCCACTTTTAACAGAGTCAATTCAGTGGTTTTAACATCTAGAAATGTTAAGGTTTTAAGGCATAAATGGGTTCTTTTAGATGTTTGCCCATTGTGACTTGACTTTTATTAGAGTCCTTCCCTTTTAAGTCTTATTTTGTACCATCTTGCTGACATTGTCTGCTTCCACTAAATAACGTCTGTCATTTTCTTTTTCAGCATAACAAAGGCATCATTTTTAGAACTACATGCTATTATTCATGGCCATTTATCTATATGTCACATTGCAAATCAGACCACCATGATGGAACTATTTGACATTACTTCATTAAATTCATCGTTTAAAGAAGTTAAAAGTATAAAGAAGACTACTTGAAAATGTGCATGTTTTATCAAACATCATTTAACCAAAAAGTGAAGATGAATGAACATAGTATATCATAAAAAAGTCATGCTTTTATGGGTTTTAACTGAACTCTTTTTTATTGTATACTGAAAGTTTTAATAGGCTTCTATCTAATTGTATGTTACAGGAGTCGGATGCGGAAAGCTTGGATTGTAACTGTTGCCTTAGAAACAAACAGGAAACATGAGTCTAATCCTCTAGTCTATTGGGCATATAGTCCTAAGCCATATGTAAATTGACCATAGCTGAGACGTGCGGCCTTAAACTAAGATTTGATTTGTAAATTGTGAATGAATCTCTATTTTTAAATGGGTGATTTCTACATTTATATTGTGACATCCTGTTTGAATGCTCTCGTTTCTGGCGTTTGATTCATACAGTACATCTTGAAATGACAAGAAAAGATTTTTCACTCTTCTTTTTTTTAATGAGTAAAAATGATGGCTGATTGTTTTAAACAGTTAGTATTCTGTTTTGGGTCATATTTTGTTTTGATTTGCTTTTTTGTCTTTAAATGAATGTGTTTCCTAGATGGTAGTCATTATTTCCACTAGCTTTCTGTCTGAAATAAATGATTTTAAAGATACGGCGACATTCTGTTTATTTTCTCAATTTTAAGTTCAGTTCAATTGAATGTGGTGCATCATTTGTGGACCTTTTGAATTAAGGTGATTCCTTATGATTTATTCTCTCTGGTGCTCCCAGGGTTTCTGGGAGGCCCGAGATTCTGGAGGACACGGGGTGCAGGTGTAAGCATGTCCTGAAAAGGGAGCCCATCCATTGCCAGCAGGGGTCACTGTTGTGTCCTTCGCTCCTCCTTAACTAAGCAGGCCATGCCACTAAAGCTCCCACTGAGGACACAAGAACCTACAGTTTCACTGAACTAAATAAGTCTTATAGTCATGTATATTCTCTATTTTATTATACAGTGTGAGTCAAAAGAACTGGACACCTTTTTTAGACACAAAGGGGAAAATTGCATTTCTGAATTTTCAGCTAGTAATTGGTGAGAGGGACAAGGTTTTAGGCTTGAAACATGTTTGCCATCTTAAAAGCCACCTTATCGGATCAATTGAATTAAAAGGTTTATTTTCAATGGGAAGGTTTTCGTGTAGCATATCAGAGAAGACTAGAATTTTTTAGATTTGCAATATATCTTGTGGTCCAAAGTTATCAACACAGCAAGTTCAAAACATTTGTTGTTTGTCACAGGAAACTTAAGATGGAATTGATTATTCTGTAGTCCTAAGTAAGAGGCTGTCATATCATAGCTGCAGACTTCAACAACCGACACCCAGAAAGCCCAACAATTTCACACAGCACTGTACCTCATAGGCAAATTATAAGAAACCATGACTATGGATAACAAGCCACGTTTTGGCAGCCTTTACAAAATGTCCACATGACGTGACTTTTGACGTGACGTGACTTATGATTCACCTTGTGTCCTGTGTCTTTTGATTCCCTCTGTATTTCTTATTTCCTATTATACAATTATATTATATTCAATAATTTTATAATCTCTATTTTATTATGCTCTTTAAAATGCATTATCTCTGATTTTCTATAGTTTGTTTATTACAGTATTTTATTTAAATTTGTTGTTTTTTTATTTTATATTGAGCTTCTGGGTATTTGTATGACTTTAATTACTTTATATACCTATTAATAAGGTAAATTAGTTATAATCTTACGTAAATTATCCAAGTGGCAAAAGGATGTTGGGTCAGTTTGTAGTCTTGGTCCTCCCATGGTTTCTTCCTAATAACATTTAGTGAGGGTTTTCCTTTCCACTGTGACCCTAAGCTTGCACATTTGGGGCTCTGGGTATGGATATTTGTCAAATTGCTTTAAGACAATGATCCACTGTAAAAACAAAAGTGTTTTATACTTTAACTGGACTGGACTGGACTGTTGAAGCACCAGGGACTGATCCCTGTTCTTGTGACACCTGATCTTGCCAGTAGGCATCGCCAGGGCCATTGTTGAACCATGTTTATCTACACCACTTAACCTCACGCATACTCTATCTTTGGAAATTTGGACGAAAACTGAGTACAGAGGTAACAGTGATAACCACCCGCTTCCGGGGACTGTGGTAGTCTGGCAGCCAAGGTACTGGATTAAAGACCAGTAGATCCAGGAATCAAATCGTTCTCCTGCCAAGCTGCCACTGCTGGGTCCCCCGGGCAAAGCCCTTAACCCACAATTGCTTGGATTGTAAGACTGCATAAGTTATAAGTCACTCTGGGTAAAGATGTCTTTTTAGCGATTAAATGTACTTTTGTGTTTCACCATAAAAGTATTTAAAATTGTGGCTTTTTACAAATCTTTTAATACTTCATAACTTAATAATATTTAAATTAAAATAATATTTGTTACCTGTTGGCTTTTTAAAATAGCCTGTATATTTATACAGGTATTCCCTCCATTTGCTTCTAAGAGAAACTGTGTAGCCATAGAATAGAACTTCACAGTCATGGTAGCTTTACTGTGCGGTTTGGGAGCTTTCCTTACCTTAAAATACTAAAAATGTGACATCCTGGTTTTGGCGCTGACTAATGTTTCTCTTGGACACGACACTTTGTGTTTACACTTTTTTTAAAGTACTGTTTTGACATGCTGTTTGGAATTGGGTTTGGGTTTGGGACGCAGCCCATGTTCTAATCCAGAGTTTATAGACGGGAATGCGCAAAATCATCCTCTTATCGTGAAGGCTTCTCTTTCAGACCCAGTAGTGGCCGGGTTAGAGTTCAGCTCTTCGGGGGAAGGGGGATAAAGATCTGCAGAGCTCGATAAAGCTTCGGAGCTCCGATGGCTCTCCGAGTTCCCAAAGAACCTGAGTCTGACCGGCTGGTCTAGCCGATCATCTCGCGTTTACAGCAAGCGCGCAACCCGATCGTGAAAGTGGAACCGCGTCCCCACAATGAGGCCAATGTTAAGCAAAAGAAGTGTCAGTCAAAAGGCTGCCACGTATCAGATGAAGTCTGAAATCAACAAGTTTCCTTCGAGGCCATACAGGTCTCCTGCACCTAAACATCATCATATAGGCGAGGACGTAAAGTTACAAACTTGTGCTTGAAGTACAATATGAAAAAACCAACAATACAATACAACCAAAAAATATAATTCCCTATTGTATAGTAATAATTATAGTGTAGTGTAGGGTTAAAATTTCATGAACACTACTGGAATTATAAAAAACTTTACCAAAAAAAAGTTTACCAAAAAAATTACAAAAATATTTTTATATGGTTAGACATTTATAGAAATAGTTTAGTTGTTATCCAGTAATTATATAAACCAATAGGCTAGTGTATGTGTTTATTTGAGTATATTTCTTATTTATTTATAATGCTGTCTTTATTGCTAAATGATCCCAATTACATAAAAGTGTTACTGAAAAGTAATGAGTGGTGGGATTTAATATACTGAAATACTCGTACTGCTCTCTATATCTGTTAATCATTTGATTTGACTGATGAATGTTTATTTATTGAGCATGTAATACTAAAGAATGAACCTCAATCTATATAAAGTACACTTATCAGTAATAGTGCCTGAAGTGGAAATGTACTTTATACAAATAAAACTCGTATTAATATATTTTAAAACTATCAACTGACTCGTAGCAGTAACAGTATTTGAAGCATATATGTACAGACAGTCATTCTTTAACTTCAATATTAATTACTACCGCAGAAATGTATTTAGTATTCATTTATGTTGCGTAACGGTAAACATCAAAGTGGCCTTGGTTCTCAGTAAAAATCCAAAGACTTTGAATTCATGGTATAACATGGGCAGTATTAGTTTCGTAGCTTAGCTAGAATGGAGAGAAAAGTCCTGGATTACATAAATCTACTTGTGCTGTTTTTTTTCCCTCTGGACATACACCAGTGTAAACGTTGTAGTTTTTATAAGTACGTATTGAAAGTAATCTAATGAGGCATTCACACAAGAGCATTCGCAGGACTTCACAAGAGACAGTCATATCAACATATCTGGAGTGGATGAAATACTGGAGTGAACTTTACTCCTCTTGTCAGAAACAGAAACTTTTTCTTGTTTTTTCTGAAGTCCAGCGCACTTGGTGAAGTTGGACTGGCTTTCATCGGCCTCCTGAACACTTTAGCACATCTCACAGATCTCTATTTGCATAATTATATGCTAGCTTCTGAAGGGATTCTAACCCTTACATTTCACGGGTCAGCAAACTGCAACAATCAATGTTTTATTGTGTCCGAAATAAAAGAAAATCTAAAACTCACTCTCCGTCCCTCTTTTACTCACTCTAATTCTCTCATGTATAGAAGTACTTGCAAATACAACTAATTAAGGACCTCCAAAAGGGCTCTGCTTCTCAGAGCATTATCTATCTATCTATCTATCTATCTATCTATCTGTCTGTCTGTCTGTCTGTCTGTCTGTCTGTCTGTCTGTCTGTCT
>JAUZSU010179195.1:0-12663 GCA_034780255.1 Parotocinclus maculicauda | reverse complement strand
ATTAATTTAATACAATTTGGAATAAGGCTGTAACGTAATAAAATGTGGAAAAAGTGAAGCGCTGTGAATACTTTCCGAATGCACTGTATGGCTGTTTATTTGTACTTGTGGTACTTGTAGCACCTTAAGTGTAGTAATTTAAGCTGATCAACTTACAACTGTTCCAACAGTGCTAACTTTACAGTACTGGGACTTAAATTCTGATCCTTCATATCAATTGTCCAGTATTGCTGTGCCAACACAGACCAAACAACCACTACCACCAACAACACAGTACACAAGCCCCAACTATGTCCTCTGCAATGCCCAAGTAACAGCTAATTTCCAACCAAGGATATTGTTTGCAATTCCAGTTGGACCAATATTGTTTGCAGGCCAGAGCCATTCTTTGCACAGCAGAGCACTGTCTATGTTTGCTGTGTCCAACTTAATACCCCTTGCATATTTTAGCATTGACATCATTTACGATATTATTAGAGTTTATCATTTATGTAAGCTCATGTATCCTGAATAATTCATGATCGGTTGAATATGTTTTCTTTTAATTAGTACTTAGAATTTAGCATTCATAATTCATATTATAAAGAAATTAGAAAATTAACCTTTGACTTTGTCTGTTGTAGTTTTTAGCTTGGTAATTCCTTAATGATTTGCCTGCACAAGCCTTACTTCCTTGTGTCCTAGTCTTTTATTGTTACAATTCAAATAAAATAAATGTGCCTTGACCTTTATAAGTCAGGGAAAAAAGAGCTACTCACCTGTAAATTTCTTTATCTACAGTAATGATTAAAAATGTCCAATCAACTGGAATAGTGACAGCGTGCCTAGACAAGAAGCAAGTGTATTGAGGATGGTAAGAGAGTCAAAAAAAGTCCCCAAGGATGACTGCTGGAGAGAATACAGAAAAAAACTATCCAAACCAAAGACACCACCTATACGCCAACAGGTTTGCCAGAAAAGGCCTCTCCTGCAATCTAAACATAAGCGTTTGCTAAATGCTACTGAAACTGTGTTCTATGATAAGGTTAAATGAAAAATTTGCTTTTTGGCAACAAGCACTCAAGATGTCTTTGGTCAACAAAGACACTGATGCTCACAATTAAGAATGGTGGAGGTTCTGTGATGTTGTGTTACCTCCAAAGGCCCTAAGAACCTTATTAGGGCACATGGTGTCATGTCATGGACTCTATTAGTTAGTAGGACATTTTAAATCACAGTATGCAAATAAACTAACATGATCCAAGTCCAGAACAACACAATCAATCAAATTCTTCTATGGTCATCTTAGTCCCCTCACTAAAACCCCATAGAAGTGCTAAAGAGGAGTGCATATAAGAGGGAATAGGATCCTGAATGACCTAGAGAATTTTTGTAAAAAGGAATGGTCTCAAATGGGCCAGCAACAAGCAATGATGGGCCAGGAACACCAATGTTCCTGTCTACCAAAACTCTGCATACATTTCAATGTGCATCTGTAAACGTAAGTACCTACTGGCAAATGACATGCCAAATAATTATGTCTTCTATTTAATCTGAAAACTCAAGCTTACACCTGAACCCCAGATGGCAGGTATACCCACAGCTGAGGGATTTTTAGAAAAATGCTGCTTGTTTCTGTTCTTGTTTTTCACTCTATGTACAGACACTGAATTTGCACACTGCAGAACATGGTTATTTTAAGTTTTATTTTAAGTCCAATATGTTACAGTATATCTCAGTTCAGAAGCAATAAACAGACACATCAGTAAGATGAAGTTATTCAGTTATTCATTACATGCTTGTCCTGTATACATTACCTCCATCTTACTAAAGTGATGTCAGTCATGCGTTTCCAGCATATGTATGAATAATAGTTGTATTTAATATTAATTTATGACTGTGTGTTAATAGTGTGTCTGAAATATCTGATTCCATTATTAGAAAGGGTGTCCAAATACTTTTAAGAATGATGTGAATGAGTGAACGTACATCAAGTCCTTGACAATAATACATGTATATTTGAGGGATTTTAAGATATATGTTGTATGTATTACTTATGTACCTCAACCTCAACCCTATGGTTTTGCTAATTGAATAATGCAGTGGGAGAAAAAAAGCTACAAGGGTTCCAACGGTTCTGCTTCACTGCTCTCAATAATCAATCAGTTACTGCTAGTTTCTCTTGCACTCTCACTTTTTCTTGCTTTATTTATTTATTTCCTTTTCACTTTCTTGTTACTAAATCCTCTCACCTTTATTCAGTTGTCTATGAAAGGTTAGATCTTGGACATGGCGAAACCAAATCCAAAATGCCCTAAATACCCCATTCTTCCATGGCCTATCACTGTAGATTCAAAAGATTTCCTTTTAAATGTCAGACAACTGTTGCATAAACCGAGGTGAACTTCAGTCACTTGTTTCTGCTAAACAGAGTTAAACAGTCTTCTTTTAAAAACTTTAGTTCACAAAAGTCATTGTGCTGCTCATACTGTTAATATTGCAAAAAATCACTTCCTTAATTCAACATTCTACTTAAACATTATCACTTAAACATTCTTTGAGCCTTGTAAAAAATTAATTTGTGGTTTCTGTTTTTCTTCTCCCCTAATGCTTCATTTCGCTCTTTTTTGTCCCCACCCCAATCTAAAAGTGTGCACTTCAGGGATGAGCATGTGATGCGAGTACTTCACTCTGCCAGAGACAGGGGCAAAAACAAAATGGCACAGCTAACAAAGGGTCTGTATCCAGGCCAGGCCGTTCCATTGTCCCACACAGGGCTCACCATCAAATGTGAGACGATCAGCCCCCCCTCCCACTCACCCTCGCTAGGCTGGGGGAACCTAATAGGAAATCAAAGTTCTCGGGGAGAATGGGCCAAGCTCAGAGTTCCTCTCCCTTGGGTCCCGCTGAAAGAAAAGTGAAGAAAGAGCTCTTGCGGACCCAGGGAAGGTTAATGCATTGGATAGTTTTTCTGTGTCCTGCCTCCGTGAGTTCTCACTGAAGTCTCACTCTTTATGTCTGTCTGTCAGGATGGACAACCTTCTAACCTGTTGAGGACAACTTAATTCAGTACTCCATGTGGTAGCCTATGTTACATTTCCCTAGTTATCCAAAGACATCTATGCATATTTATTTATTTTGTATTTTTAAAGACCCTTTCATTTATCACTGCTATTTAACATCACACTAGTACCTCAGTCTGTTACATGTTAATGCATACAATCATGTCGACAGTCCACAGCTAATAGATGTGCTATGTGTGTATTTATTCAGCACTGTTCTTGGAGAGTGTCCAGCCATGGGTCAAGAAGTAGGGTGCGTTAAACAAAAGCAACAAAGCAAAAGAGCAAACATGTTAAAGATGTGAAACTGTTAAGCAGATTATACACTAGTGAGGCCATTGAGCCTATAAAAGTGGATTACCAAAGGTGAAGCAATTCACTACAACACATGCCAGTCTCTGTGCCCCCAAGTTTGTTTCTGGGTTAGCTCCAGGAAAACAAGAGCTTTTTACAGTTCAGATTCTTAGAAGGTGTTGGATGACTGCAGTGTCACAACTAACAAAACCATTTGAAAACAAAGTGGACCAGTGAATACTGTGCTGCAATGTGATCCCAGTCTTTTTATGTTGCAGGAGAAAACGTCTCTTCAGAAGCAAGGGGGAGAGACACCATTTAATTCTGCAGAGTTAGACCCTTTTAAGTGCATGCTTCAAAGGTGAACATGTTATCTGCAGAAGAGCTCTGTTACATTTCAGACTGTGGTGGTCCCACCCTCAAATTTGCCTTTGAGGGTCCCATGAGGAAAGTCACACTCCTATATGGTTTTCTTTCTAATACTTCAATATGGTCAAACCTCTGTGGACAGAAAATATGTTAGAAATGGTTTTACTATTTAATGATATAATGCCTATTAATTAAAAATGGTATTGTGGTGTCCAAATCCCATAGTAGCATATACAGTGGGGAACATAAGTATTTGATGCACCACCAATTTTGCAAGTTTTCCCACCTACAAAGGATGGAGAGGTCTTTAATTTTTTATCATAGGTACACTTCAACTGGCAAAGACAGAATGAAAAATAAAATCCAGAAAATCAGATTTTTAAATAATTAATTTGCATTTTATTGCATGAAATAAGTATTTAATCACTGGTCTGCCAGTCTCCAGACCTAAATCCAATGGAAGATCTTTAGAGGGAGCTGAAGCCCAATGATACCCAGTAACAGTCCCGAAACCTGAAAGATCTGGAGAAGATCTGTATAGAGGAGTGGTTCAAAATCCCTGCTGCAGTGTGTGCAAACATGGTCAAGAACTACAGGAAATATCTGACCTCTGTAACTGAAACCAGAGGTTTCTGTACCAAATATAAAGTTCTGTTTTTCTACTGTATTAAATACTTCTTTCATGCAATACAAGCCAAATTTGATTTTCTGAATTTTCTTTTTAGATTATGTCCCTCACATTTGAAGTGTACCTACAATAAAAATTACAGACCTCTACATTTTTTGTAGTGGGGAAAACTTGACAGTGTATCAAATAATTATTTTTAATATAATATATTTTTTATATCGTGAATCATGAATCGTGAATTAAATTTCGGGCATCGGCATAATTCCTCATGGCATACATTCAACAAGTTGCTGGAGAAATTTTGGTCTATACTAACATTATAAAAACACACAATTGCTGTAGACTTGTTGGCGGCTGCATATCCTTGATGCTAATTTTCGCCACATCCCAAAGGTAACGTGGTGTGGTCATGAAAGGATGGACATAGTCAGCCAAACTATGCTCTAGCAGTTAAATGATGTTCAACTGGTATTAAGGCGGCCAAAGAAAATATGCCCCACACCATAACACCACCAGTCTGAACCACTGATATAAGGCAGAATGGATCCATGATTTTAAACTTATAATACAACTTATAATTCACTCCTTTTGAATGTAATGCCTTTGGTCATAATGCAGGCCAAATTTGGTCAAATACGGAGACAGGTCTGGACTGCAGGCAGGCCAGTCTAATACCCACAGTCTTTGTGCTATGCTGTTGTAACACGTTCAGAATGTGGCTTGGTATTGTCTTGCTGAAATAAACAGGGACGTCCCTGAAAAAGATGTTGCTTGGATGGCAGCATATGTTGCTCCAAAACCTGTATGTACCTTTCAGAATTAATGGTGCCTTCACAGATGTGCAAGTTACCCTTACCAAGGGCACTAACACACCGCCATACCATTAGAAATACTGGCTTATGAATTTTGCAATAATAGCAATCCTGACAGTCCTTTTCCCCTATTTCCTGGAGGACACGATTTCCAAAAACAATTTGAAATGTGGACTCGTCAGACCACAGGACACTTTTCCACTTTGTGTCAGTTTATCTCAGATGATCTCAGGCCCAGAGATGCTGCCGGCGTTTCTGGGTGTTGTTGATATTTAACTTTTGCTTTACATGGTAGTTTTCACTTGAACTGTGTTCACTAACAATGGTTTTCTGTAGTGTTCCTGAGCCCATGTGGTGATTTGCATTACAGAATGATGTCACTTTTTAATGCAGTGCCGCTTGAGGGTTCGAAGGTCACAGGCATTCAGTGTTGGTTTTCAGAATTGCCATACTTGCAGAGATTTTACTTATACTGTTGGGCTGTTTGTTAATGAAGTTATTTAAGTAGTGAACCTTATCTCATCCTTGCTTGTGAACGACTGAGCGTTTCGGGGATGCTCCCTTTATAACCAATCATGACACTCACCTGTGGAATGCTCAAAATAGGTGTTTTTTTGAGCATTCCTTAACTTTCCCAGTCTTTTGTTGCCCCTGTCCCAACTTTTTTGGAATGTGTTGCAGGCATGAAATTCAAAGTACATATCTGCAAAAAACAATAACGTTTATCTGTTTCAATATTAAATATCTTATCTTTGTAGTGTTTTCAATTGAATATGAGTTGAAAAGGATTTGCAAATCATCGTATTCTGTTTTTATTTATGTTTTACACAACTTCATTGGAATTGTAACAACACATATCCAGAAATGCCACTGATTAGACCACATAGTTTACTATGTAACTCTAAAGAAGCTGATGGGTGAACCTGAGGAAAGATTCTGCATCCTACCGTTCTGGACTGATCAGTCTGACTGTTGTCACTGATGTGACTGTTCCTTCCAATTTGCTTGTTCCAATCAATCCCCTGTCAGTCACCTAGTTAATTACTGCATCTTACAATGTGTGAAAGCCTGTGGAGGGATCTTTGACCCCTGGGTTGTGGCCTGTATCCCTCTGACTGAAGTCACAGAGAGTGACACACAATCACAGATCATGCCCCCATTGACCACCTGCCAGAAAAAAACTCACACAAAACACCTCTCCATAAATGATATTTTGTTAATAAAGCAGACAACTTACATGTATGGATACATGTGGCTTGTAGCAGGAAGAGGACCGTGTCAACAAGGTCAAGAGGTGTTTGTTCTTGTGTGACGACTGCTGGCAATGACAGCTATGGGTGGAGATGAAGTGGAGCTGGTCCCCTGAGATTTAAGCTAGTCTAGCCTCTCAACAATAGAACTTCCTCAGTAGGAGGCTTTTGACTGGCTATGACTGAGGCATGGAGCGGAAAATAGCACACTGACATGTTTCATTAAGCTTATTAAGACTCTCTGTGACCCACTGTGTTAATGTAACTAAATTGACTATTTGACTAAGTACTTATTTATGTAAAATTCTGCTGTGGACTGGATGATATCAGATACTGACATCAAAGCATTGATAAGAGTTATTTTGTTTTTCTAGTCTGTTGAGACAAATAAGCAGTTGCTTGATACGAAGCAGCTATGCCTTTCACATATCCTTCAAAGTTACTAAAATACTAAAATACATCTCTATGACAGTTGCAGTCAGTTATGAAAAATACAGGAGCCAAAATGTACATTATGTTTAGGTTGCAATATAATCTCACTGTGTAGGAATACTTGTCTTGATTATACATATGAATTCAACTGCCATAACACAAATTTGTTCAGATCTTACACAAGCTATATACATTCCCTTGCAAGCAAGAAACAACCGACCTGCCAGCCACAGTGAACTTACTGAAACTCAATACTTTCAAATAAAGAGCAAAACATGGTTATTACTGACTTGTCTCATCTACACAAGGACTTCAAGAAGTAGACATATCTGCAATAACATAATCTCCACCAAAATCACAATCTCTACAGTCCCCAAGCGGGCAATAATGTAATTTCCAATGACCTAACCAACCTGTATCTGTGTTGGAAGCGAGAAATGCGTGGACGGTAACAAAATAACATATAATACCAAAATGAAAATTAAAATGCCATTGCTTCAAGCCAATATGAAAGACAGAGTGCAAAAGAAAGGCTTTAGAAGTAGATTAGGTTATAGTGACCAAAATCACATCACTATAGACTTGCCCTCTTGCTGCAAATTTGATCCCAAGTAATAACCACAGCTTAAAAGATTTCTAGGTTTGTACTCTGTAAAATTCAAAAGCCCATAGTGGCTATGGGGACAAGGCATGATTAAATTAGGGGGCCAAGCAGGAAACTGACCACTAGGGAGGCATACTAATCAGAGGTAAGAAAAGGGAAAAGGATTTACTCTTCCAATCTGTGTTCAGCAGAACACAGTGTCTTCTAGCAGAGGCTTAGTTACAGCTGAGGATGATTTAGATAATATGAGAATTGGCTTCTATTACTGATTTGCTATGCTAATATTTCTTCCATCAATTTTTGTTGTTCCAAATCCCCAGTCTAGAAAATGTCATTTTGCCTGTACTACATCTGTGTAATTATGTATGATATTCTAAAGATTATTTTAATCTCATATCTCACTATGATCTCACAACTGTAAAGTATTCAAATCAGTTATAGCCGTAGTGGGTTTAGTAAAATAATCTTAGTATAATTAACAGCTTGATGGATGGTTGTACTGCTTTCAAGTGACATGCATGATAATAAATGAAATATTATTATTAGTTAATAAAAACAAAATAAATAAAGAATTATCATATATTACATATATTATATAAAACTATTTTTAAAAATTCATACATTCAGAATAACTTTTTAGATTTTCAAAGCAAAACTAAAGTAACCCCTTCAATTTGTATTAAAGCATTCAACAAGACATGCTAGTTATGGATTACATATATATTGCATAACCTATCATTTTCTATACCTACCAATTTCAAAATATATTGCAAGCATTTCAAAGACATAATAGTTGGGCAGTAAAAATTACAACATGAAAGATATACCGCTGAACCTTGTGAACCTAACTTACTTAAAATGCAAACTGATCAGCAAAGACAGATAGGACAGAGATGTTAGTGTGGGTGAAAGGTGAAGTGTGGAGGTACTCTGGTTCTGAGGTCTCCTATATCTCCATGTGAACCCAGCATCCTAAGCCCACTTCTCAGATTTCTTTACGACAAATTGTCTTATCAGGCCCACAGTTGATTGGGCAAATAAAAACATGACCCAAGTCGAGATCTGCCTGACATTTACACAGGCATCTCATGAACAACCGATGGGGCAGATAACAGATATCAGTTCAGCCAGTGGGGTAGCTAACAAGCACTCATTAGACTTTCTTTTCATTCATGCTACGGAAGGGATTGACTGCCAGAGAGATGTTTGGAGGTGGGGTCGGTTGCTCAAGAAGGAAGAAATTTGCAAAGTAACTTTCCGGGTCTGTATCATTGTATACCGTTAAGAGCTGTGGCCTTTGTGTTGGGTAGCAAGAGTAGACGGAGTTGAGGCAGAGAAGGCTGGAGATAAGTAGTTCTGATTCATGCTCCAGTTCTCAGTGGGGACAGAGAAAGAGAAAGAGAGAGAGAGAGAGAGAGAGAGAGAGCGAGAGAGAGGGAGAGAGGGAGAGAGAGAGAGAGAGAGAGAGAGAGAGAGAGAGAGAGAGAGAGCAGGGGTCATAGACACAATGGCGGCTTTGTGACAGCAATGGCCCTCTAGTTAAAAGTGGAGAGAGAGAAAGGAAAAGAGTGCCAGAACCCATATGAGACAGAAAAAGTTTCAGAAAGGTGTACTTGCTTGGGAAGACTCAAAGTGCACATTGAGGATCATCAAGTTGTTGATGGACTGACCTAAGCAGAGGTAGAAAGAGATAGATCAGAGGAAGGAAGGGAGTAATGTCGGTGGGTGAACGAAGGAGGCTGGGCAAAAAGGTGAGCTTAAGTTACAGATAAGCACTCCTGTCAAATTTATCAGATGTCTTTTTCTCAGACGTTGTGTTATGTGGTAATAAAAGAAGAACAGATCTACATTACTTCCTTTCCATGAGCTGAAGAGAAATTCACACCTCTTAACAAGTTTGGTACAAGTAACTTAACAAGTACATTACTACAGGTCTAGCACAAATGCATATGTACTTAGAATTGCATGAATTCTGTCATGAATAGGTGTCACATTATGCAGCCTTCTGCGTGTGATAAAAAACTGTGTAGATAAATAATTACATTGATGTAGCTACATAGTGAAAATCAAAAAGACAAAAACAGTTTTTATAGCTTATTATTAGTTCAGTCATCAATAAAATCTAATAACAATAATGACAATTAGTGGTGTGCTGTGTTTGATATGAATGGCACTGTTTCAATCAATATTTCCATTTATCTACATAGATAAAACAATAACTTGAACCTGTTATTGCATTTGTATCTCTTTAGTAGTGAAAGCAGTATGAAGGAGAGGCACCACAGGCACAGAGGGATCTCTGGGAGCCATGACGGGAAGCCATGCTGGGAGAGGTCATGTCAGACATCGGCCCCCACAGTGGGCTGAACCTCCTCTGTTGTGGCTGTCACCACCCCCCTAGCAGTACTCATCCCACCCTGATCATCCCCACCAGTCCACATCAGCAGGAGGAGGTGAAGCCATCTCTCATCACACCCCCCGTATGTCTGTCTGAGGGTCTCATCCATCCTTGATTTTGTCAGGATTATCTGTTCCATGCTCTGTTGTGCTTGATTCATGGTTTGAAAAACCCTGAATTATGCTTGGTTAAACCCTGGTCAAGCTTCAGCTATTTTGTTTAATCCACAAAGTTTTAGTTTATATATGAATAAAGTAGTAGGCATCTGAATGCACCTTATACTTATTGGTGTCATTATATCAAAACCATTGGTATTGGTTTAATTTACAAATTTTTTACTAATTTGACTTTTATTGTTTTGATGGAGTAGGCAGTATACTAATTAATTTACCTTATTTGCAG
Organism: Parotocinclus maculicauda; assembly: GCA_034780255.1. Lineage (NCBI taxonomy): Eukaryota > Metazoa > Chordata > Actinopteri > Siluriformes > Loricariidae > Parotocinclus > Parotocinclus maculicauda. Next base: position 2,433 of record JAUZSU010179195.1, on the reverse strand, counting down.
ATATTATGCTATCTGCCTAATATATATATATATATATATATGCAGTCTATATATGTACTACAGACACTCATATTTACTACTAAATAATATATAAATACTGAGTAGTTTATGAATTTATTATTACACAAAAAAACATTTTTATTATGTAACAGCTTATTTTGCTGAACAAATATTTGTTATTACATAATAAGCAGCGCAACTGCTTGTTGCTTTGTTACTTTCTATGTGGGCAAGAATGCTAGCCAGTTCTTTAATAGTAACAACTGAAAGTTGTTCAAAAAGTAAGCTGTTATGTAAAAGTCATTTTACACTGTACTTAGTTGATACGTAATTATTTATTTCTTAGTACTGAATGAGAGTTAAGTAACTGTTAACAAATACAGGTTGTCTATAAAGTAAGTCCAACTTACTTTTAAAAAATGTATTACTTACAGACCAATGTATATGAGAGGCTGTTTTGGATATATGTGAAGCACAAGGGGTAGCACAGGTTTTAGCCGCATTACATCGATTTAATGTGAGACCCATTGGTGAAATGACATACATTAGCACATGTATTAACAATGATAAAATGGGTCTTACTTTACAGACAGTCTGTAAGTTAATTGTAATGTTATACTGTGTATGACCATGTACGTGACAAATAAACTTTGATTTGATTTGATGTACCTTTGGACTGAAAAATTAACTGTGTCCTACTCAGTTCTCAATTCTTAGAAATTCCCACAGTATATATGCAGCAGTGTGACACAAAGAGGAGACCCAGAAAGGAGGTGCACATTCTCTTCCCACACTGCCTTTACCCCTGGAGATCGTCAGATCCCCCTCATCTACACCAGCACTCCCCTCCCTCCTACTGCTCCTCTCCATTTCTTGCTCATTGTGGTCTGATTTAATTAAAATCCTTTGCAGTACCACCCTGGGTCTCTGCCTGCCAGGGTACGACCCCTCACTGTAGTTTAGTCAGTAACTTTCTGTGTGCACGCATACCCATATTCACCATTCTCACACTTGGAGTAAACTGTCATGTTCTCATGACAGCCAGTGGCACAGACTAGGTGTCAAGGCATCTCTATGAATGCGCTCTGTCCATACTGACTCTTCAATTTATGCGTCATAGTATTATACCATGACAGAATTTATATTTACGTTTTCATATGGACATACTTCCAGAAATTAAAATCAATTATTTCAGCTACAGAAAATGTATAATATAGTATTGTCCTATATGTGTAATTGTTAACTCACTTGACCTTTAAGTTGTGTTCCATGATACTGTTTGTAATCTAGTCAATATAAGTGTATTTATTTCTCTCTAGGGCTATAATCAAATTCAATAAGTAAATCACAATAGCATGTCATCATTCATTACTTCACTGGGTATTATGTGTCATGTTGATCTTGCCATGACAGTTGTTAGTTAACCTATGATTGATGCATAATGAGACAATGGCAATTAATTTTTTGATGATCTTGCAACAGGGTGGAGACTGCATTGTGTTTTACAGAATGGGGGGGTCAAATCCCAGACATGTTGCCACGGTGATAAGGTAGTACCCGCCGCCGTCGGGTCTCAGACTTGGAGCCATGCAGACTGGACAGTCACACAATTGGAAATCAAAACTTGATAGTGTTACACTAGAGGACATCACTAGCATTACAGCTTTATCTTACTAGTTTCGAAAAAAATAATGAGTATTGTTATGATATTACTTGTTACACTGTTAGATCTTTATTGTACCTTTAAAAACACATTGTAGGGTTTTGTATTTTGAAGCCTGATCCTAAAGACACATGCAAATATGACATTTTAGTCCACTTTATGGTATGCAAAAAGGATGGCAAGATCTTTACTTGGAGTCCTGCTTTTTGTCACCTTTCCTTTTACCCAAATGCTGAATAAAGGATGCTTATATTTATCCCTACTCACTTTTTCTACCACCCTCTGTTTATCATTGACCTTGCACCTTTATTATTCTGTCTAGTCTTTTGGTGACCTACTGACCAATTGGGGGTGGAGGGGGGCAGTGGGGTCCTGTTATTGCACCACAGGTTCAAATATATATATAATTTTTAGCACTGTGGATTGCTCTGTATACATTTGTCTTAAAATTATGTAAAATATCTAAAGTTTCACAATGCAAGCAAATATTTTTCTATGCAATAGAATGAACTTTGCATTATTAATAACACAGTTTCCAAACCTATACACGTTGTGTATATATACATATACATACAACTTGAACATTTAGTGTTATATATTTATTACAGTATATACAGTGGTGTGAAAAAGTGTTTGCCCCTTCCTCATTTCCTGTTTTTTTTGCATGTTTGTCACACTTGTCACAGTGTTTCTGAACATCAAACCAATTTAAATAGTAGTCAAAGACAACACAAGTAAACACAAAATGCAATTTGTAAATGAAGGTGTTT
>JAUZSU010179184.1:0-12663 GCA_034780255.1 Parotocinclus maculicauda | reverse complement strand
CAGTTTAAACTTTTGATCTGTGATTTGTGTTTTATTCTGAATAAAATATTAGATGTTGGCACCTCCACATCATTGCATTCAGTTTTTATGCACAATTTGTTTAGTGTCCTAACTTTTTTGGAATCCAGTTTGTACCAAAGAATGGTTAAAGAGCAACAAAGGTAATGTTTTGGTAATGTCAAAGTCTTTAACTTAACAGACTTGTACAATAGAGATGCTGTGGAATTATCTGAATTGAGCAGTTAATGTAACCCACCAAATTCCAAAACATGAAGCCGGGCTGTACAGAGGAATGGGATAAAAGTCGATGTGCACACACTGCCAGTTATAAATATGCAATATTGGATGATTTTTCTCCAAAATTGAATGATCAAGTGTAATAGTATTGTATGTTAACTGTGTTTTCTTTATCAACTTGTCGAACTTGAGCGAAAGTCTGATAATTATGCAAAAGGGTTTGGCGACTTTGAATTGCCAGTGTAACTCATATGAGTGCATATTAATCTTGTAAGATATACTGCCATAGAACCAGAATGGGGTTTTACCTTAACGCTATAAATCACATTCAGCAGTTCTTTTATACTTTATAGTTTAGTAGTATACTATACTATACTATACAACTCTACTACTATGCTTTAACTGTCCACATGTTAGAATGTCATATAGTATTATTAGACAAAGCGAACTTCATTGGAATCTGGTAGACTCCAATATGACAAATTAATGGAAAAATAGTTAATCTTTTTCTCGTTATCAGATTACAAACTTGCATAGAACGTTGTTCTGCTCATGTAATTAGCATTTGAGAAGTTTGTTAAATTTTGAGACTTTACAAAACACTATCATGTCAGTTTGGTTTTTCTCTTTTAAAAAATAAAAGAAAACATAATTTGACCAAGGGTAACTTTAAGCTTAGTCTGTTTGTGCATTTTAGGTTTTACCGCCACCTTGTGGATCGAGAGATAAACAATAAATAAAACAATACAACGTTGAAAATTCATACAATACAAAACTTGACTCCTTACACTTTGACTTTCGCTTACTGCTTTAAATCTATCTACTCACCAGAAGTTGCAAAAGTACACAATTGAGTAATTTACTATTTTAAGTAACTGTATAAGTCCTGTTTTAAATAAACCACTATCAGAAGTTGTTAACTGAATTTCCACTATGTGTGGGTTATTTTAATCCTCTAACCAGTCAAGGCTACATTATATTTTCTGCATACTGTAAGGTTCTGTAATAGTATTAAAGTAATTAACAATTAATACAAATACTTTCTGCTTTTAAAAACACTGCTTTTAAATATCAGTTTAATCCAACTTGAGTTATCTCTTACTTTTGTGGCAAATTTGTTTATGGTCTAAAATAATTTTGCAACCATACACAATACAGTCCAAGTAAGTGTGAGGTAAGGGCAGTTCTCATGTGCCCAGCAGGTGGCAGCACTGGGACGTAGACATTGTGGATCATTGTGTCACCACAGTCCAGGAAATATGAAATTAAAATGTAACCAGTGCAATTAACGCTGCATGTCACAAACATATTGCATATAAGAATAACATGGATATTTAGTTCAAAATACACTGCTCACAAAAACTGGGGATATTTCATCAATACCCATTGGGGTGTGGATTAAGTGTGCACAGAGGAGAGAGCAGCTTTGTTTGCTTTTTTGTGTTAACGCTATAACTTTTTAAATACTTTACTAAAAAATATATAAGAAAAACTTTTATTATTTTGAAAACGGCATGACGTAAAGAAAGAATACTCATTACTCTTTTTTTGTGCTATCAAAGTAATGAGAGGAATGATTCAGTATAATCAGTGTTCCAATATTCCGTAATATGCAAAGTGCATACTTATTAGCTATTTTGATATGGTAACACTTTTTTATTGTAGTACTCAGATACAATAATAATAGAATAAACAACCCCCCCCCCTCTCTCTTTTCACCTCCTTTAACACACCTGAGACCTTGTAATACTAACGAGTCACATGATACCAGGGAGGGAAAATGGCTAATTGGGCACAATTTGGCCGTTTTCACTTAGGGGTGTGCTCACTTTTTTTGCCAGCAGTTTAGACTTTAATTTTGAGGGCATCTCCAGTGTTGTCCCAAGAAAAGACATAATTAAATAGTTACAAAAATGTGAGGGGTGTACTTTAGGTACTGTGTATTGCTAATGTTTTACAGTGACTTCAAAATCTTGACATCATTCCCAATCTCAATAATTTTTCCTGTTGTGTAACACCTAGGGAATCGATTTATAGCCAAATATAATGTATATTCGAAATAGAAGAAACTAATAGTCTTGGGAAAGGAGTGATCCATTATGAAGCTGAGTCTCGGATAAGCTGTTTTTTTACATTACTTTGTACAATCTTCTTACTTCTTTCATGCTTTTGCTATAGCTTGTAGTTGTCTGCCATTGCTGCATGCATATCATATGACCATTCTGTGACTTTAATCTCCTAACCTTTTCATACATTTACTGCTATATGAATAACCCAAATTGTGAATAAACCAGTTGTGTTTAACCCAATTGTTCTGTTCACTAGTTGCCAGTCTGCGCCACAGTGGACATAGTCCATTTAAGTAAATTGGGGAACCAAATGCATCAGTTTTCTAAATTCATATCTTTCGACAATAATCTTCCTTTTTAAAGCTTAATTTTGCCTTTTTTGTGGGAAAAGATGAATAAATAATCTGTCGGCACTAATCATCATATATAATGTCTTTTCAATTTGAGGCCATTATATAAAAATCCATTACCACATTTTAGTTAAGCTTACAATAAAACATACTGTTTAACTGACTGTCTTTTGATAAAGTTTCTTTAATATGAGTAATCATCTTGTAATTATAATTTATATAAACACTATTTACGGAGATAGCCTTGGCTACTGGTTGTGGAAGTAGAGGGTGGAGGAATGAACAGAGCATGAGGGTTAATATGTCCCTTCTGACACTGTCTAATCTGCTTCCTAGTTTCTGGTTTTGGGATGTGACCCGACTTCTCCTTTTTCTCTCTCCTCATCAACCCCCTTCTCCCCTGTCCTTCTTCCCATGCCTACTTTATTCTATATTTTTTATCTTTTCTCTCTTTCTTGCTATTTGCTTTTGGTATATTCTATATTCCTCCTGTTTTGTCCCTCCTTCTTTCCTTCACCCAGTCATCTCTTTGTTCAGCATATGATATTCTGCAGTGTTCTCTGAGGCCTATCCAGGGAACTGTTCAAGCACTGGTGGGGCTGGAAGACAAGGGTTTAAAGGAAAAAGATGTTGGGGTGAATGATGATCCAAAAGAGAAAGAACAAATGGAGAGCGAGAGGCTTAGTACCTGCCAGGATCCACCCTCTGCGTGGCGTATATGGGATTTGATTGGCTCAAGCGTGGTGCATCTTTTCTGTCTGCTGCTGCTGTTGGGAGCCTATACCTGGAGTGAACTGACATGATGTACACTAGGGTGCCAGTGTGATATGGGGGAAAAAATGTAAGGTACTTGTTTCTCAGGTGTCGCCCCCTTAGACTTTCCTAAATCAAGCTCTATCAACACTCAAAATATCGTGATAACTCTCTAAATGTTGGATCAGTATTATTTTCTGTTATTATTCAATTGTATCTGTTGAAAAAAGTGGCAAAGTGGTTCCTGACCACTGGCCCTGCCTTTGGGAGATTTTGCATGTTCTCCCTACATCCCCATGGGTTTTCTTTGGCTTCCAGTCACATTTTAAAGAAATATGAGTGGCACCTGGTTTGATTTCAACCTCGGACTCCCCCTGGGTGGAGTTTGTATGTTCTTCCTGTGTCCACGTGGGTTTACTCTGGGTAATCCAGTTTCCTCCAACATTCAGTAGGTTGAATTGATACTCTAAACTGGCCAATGACTAGGGTGTTGATATGAGCTTTTGTCTGTTGTGAATATAGCCATTGATGCTAAAGGGATGTTAAATAAAACTAATAAATAAATAAATTAATCCTTCAGGGTATGGAATACCCTGACATTGTCAGTACATACCAGACAAATTCATACCAGTAGAAAAATGACAAACAAAAGTGTGTCATAACTTTTGTTAATGGTGGAACCTACAAGCACTTTACTTAATAGATCATTCATTATAAATTTATTATAAACATTATTAATTAATAGATAAACGTATATACATATGAAAAATTTTGTGGTGACTGAGCCACAAAATGTACCGTTACATACGAGTATGTAACTTGACATAAAAAAGGATTTGCGTTATACACACATACCTCTACAATGTGAAAAGCACACTAAAACCATTGAATAATAATAATTGAATATTCTGTTGGTTAGAAAAGGCCATACATCCTTAATTGGAACTGACACAAAATCAAAAGCTCCTTCATTCAAATTCAGAGACCTTGCCTCTTAGGGTAGGAACAACAAACACAAATCATGTTTCTATTACTGACACGTAGTGATACAACGGTCAGGCATACTTTAATCAAGTATGCTTATCTGAAACTGACAAACAGAGAGACCAGGTCTCGTTAACTGGATGAGTGAGATCCCGTTACAAGGATTGACAAAGACAGACCAACTGTCCTTCATAAGGCTTGGCAAGGATCAAATCTCCTTCACAAATGATTAATAAACACAAAGGCCAAGCTACCTCCACAAGGACTGACAAACACAAAAACCAAGTTTTTAGACAATACAGCTGCCAACCTCCATAACTGGACCTTGCAAACACAGACACCAAGACTGTAGACAACACAGCTTCCAATGTCTGTAGCTGGAGCTGACATTGTCCCTTACCTGGACAAATAAAAGAAAACGGGCATCTTTCTTTGGCCCTGACAAACACAAGGACTTTGAGTTCTGGGTATATTTAGCAGTACAGAGAGACCTATATTGATTGATTAGTTATTCCCCCGATAACTTATCACTATGGATTTATTTTAGTGCTACAACACTGGCATGGCTAACAAGTGACCTTTCACTTCTGATAAAGGAGTGGTCCAGAACCATGTCGTCAAGAGATTTATTCTTGGTTTATAAAATAATCTTTATAATAACCAGAATTTGTTTTGGCCTTTTAGGCTTATTGTGAAAAAAAAAATTTATTGAAGAAACATTTTCACATGTACCTCAGATGCACATGTAAAAAACACTAGTGAAATAATTAGAAAAAGAACTTGGAAATTTGGAGAAAGAAAAAAACAAGTCAAGATATAGTGAGGTAAAGGAACGGTAAGCTTCAGAATTATTGACACCCTGTGTAAACATTGTAAAAACTTAAATCGGATTTCTTTTTAGTTAATTAGCATAATCTGCCACTGAAAATGTGAAAAACTAAGTAAGTTTATACAGTAACAATATATCAATACATTTTAAGACTCTCGCATCACAATTAACACACCTCTGCGTATAGTACTTTGTGAAACCTTTCTTTTCCTCCTCGTTCTAACTCTACTCCTTAACAAAAGCTGGAGATTTGCGGGATCTGCACATAATGGAGATACATGAGCTGAGAAATCTGATTACTGAGATGATTTCATAGTCTGATTCCCTACACTGGATTACAATCTGGAATTCAGAGTATGCTGTTTACATGAATATTTGAATAATCTGCTAACTGCATGAGTCTTGTTACGATTGGATTAAGTTCATGTATACACACTTACTGATCAATACAGATTTATACATATAGTTTTTAGCATTACCTCTTTGGAAGATCATGGCGTCACAGATATTGGGGCTTTGGGATCTGTGTCATATGCCCCAGTAAAACAGAAAGTCATTGATTTATTAAGACTTCCTAAATATTGAGGTAAAAAGTATGAAATTTAAAAATTAATTTTTTAAATATTAACATGAAAATTAATAGGTGTGTCAATAATTGTGATTTGATTTTGGCAAAGCAATTATCATACATAGTTACCTGTATAAAAATATTTTTTTAATAGAAAGTTTGTACTTTTGGTTCGTCAGTTCATAAAATGAAGGTACTTAAATACAAACCTTTTTTTGCCAATAAAGTGACAATAATTTTGGAGCTGACTGTAAATATTTTATATTTCTTTACTTAATTGACATTATATACAGAGTCATCTGTTTATGTAGGTATATCCTATTGATTCAGTGTAAATTGTGAGGAAAATAAAATTGGACAGTAAGAAGGTTTTATCTTATTAGTTCCATTTAGGTTAAGTGAAAAATAATATTACCTAATGTTATTTTTCCAATAATACAAAGTATAGTTCTTCATGCTTCCCATAATGTGCAGTATTTTAATCTCAAAACAGTTTTTAGATTTAAAGGTGTAATAGTTGTTCAAACGCTGATATGTTTAACAACTGAAACAGCATTATTAAACATTCAGTCAGCAGTTTGCTTCCATTAATTGCTATTAAATATTTTAAGGAGCGACAACAAGGTCATGGAATAAAAGGCTTGGAGAATTTAGTACTTACCATGCTGTTGTTTTTTGTGTTTGTTTATTTTATGACCTCCTCTATATCCTTTGTACATTCAACATGGACACGCATTGGTCTGCACAAAAAACACACATTTGACTGAATTAGTGACTGGAGTAGTGAGTATTTGTTGTGGAATGACTAATCAATCATGCATCCTTTAAACAAAAACTATTATAGTTTTAACTATTATATATTATAACTATTATAGTCTTATAGTCTTTCTGCCGAATGGGTGCGGTTTGTTTGTGGTTACTCTTAAAAATTAAACAGCAAAATGTATAATCATATATATTTAAGTATTCATAATGAATATTCATCAATCTAAGACAAACGTGTTTTATTTTTACATTTCTCCCATGACTGTTACTCACTCCTGTTATTTTTATACAAGTTTTCAGCACAGGATTAGCACCTGCATAAAATGTGGTAACCATGGTAAAATAGCATTAGGACACTGAACACATTCTAACGATATACCAAAAAATGTATTTTTACAATAAACAAATAACATCTAAAAATAACTTGCAAAAGATGTAATGGGATATTAAATGAGACAAATGCTTGTTTTTAGGTTTTAGGTAGTTATTATTGATATATTCTACTATATACCTTACATTTGCAATTGTATTGTCTTGCATTGTGCAGGACACCTTATTAATAAATTGTCTCTTAAATATATTTATTTTATATACATGTAATATCCTGGGGACAAAAATGGCACCCATTCAGTGGAATGGCTTATAGACAGACCCTGTGTGTTAGAATGGATTCCAGTGCCCCCTTGCAGAGTTCAACTTAAGATGCCATTATGAAATAAGTAAAAAAAAAATATGGTTGATATTGTTTCAAAGGACAAAAGATTTGAACAAAAGAAGACTTCTGAAGAAGCATGTCAAAGTTGTTTTGTAAAATAGAAAACATTAGATGTCAAGAAACTGAAGATTTTATATAGAAGTCTAGACTCACTTCTGTCTGGTGACAAGAATTGTGGAAAAAGAAACAGAAGTTGCAGGTGCACAGCAGGTGCACAGCACAGTCGATCTTAAGTGGGAAAGGGTAGAATCCTACATTTTTAAGCTGATACAGAATGAGCTTTTGGAGTACTGTAAGAGAAACATGTAATATAAGCCATTTACAATTATGGAAAGGGCTACAGAAGGTGTGGGTGAAATATCTCTTAATAGCTTCAAAAAGTCATTACATGTCTGCACAGCTGTGACTGCTATAAAATAAGTGGTGTTTTGTCTTTAAACACTCTCAATATTCCAGTTGACGTTCTGTTAACAGCAGAAATGTATTTTTTTAAATATTGTCATTTTAGGTGTCTTTAAACTTGCTTCCAATGCCTTCCTTGTAAACCATGCTTGAGAAGTCTACAGTAAATGGCTATATAATGCTGATATTGCAAATATGTGGTTAGCATTTGAATGTACAACACCAAATCAGAAAACGTTGGGACAGAGAGGAAACAAGTGTTTCTTACAGTTACTTTGACTTTTATTTCATAACACACAGTGTAAACCTAAGATATTTGATGTTTTGTACGGTCAGCATCCCTTCCTTTGTTAATAAACATCCATTAATGCATTTCAAGATTGCAACGTATGAAAAAGAAAGTTGGGACAGTAAATAATTTTGTAATGATGCCATTCCTTTTCACCACACTTGATGTTTTGGCACAGAGGATAACAAGTGATTTAGTGTTCCAGGTATTATTTTATCTTATTCTTCCTACAAACACATTTGAATATGTGCAACAGTACAGGGTCGTCGTCACATTTTTTTGTTTTAAAATTCTCCACACATTCTCTATTGGGTACAGGTCAGGACTGCAGGAAGGCAGGGTCTTGTAGCTTCTTCTTTCATAGCCATGACTTTGTAATGTGTGCAGCCATGAATTGTCTTGTTGAAAAATGCATGAACGTCTTGAAGACAGCATATGTTGCTCTCTGTGTACTTTTCTTCATTAATACTGCCATCACAAAAGTGTAAATAACCAATCGCCAATGGCAATGACACTGCCCCATACTGTGACAGACCATGGCTTTTGGGCTTATTGCTGATAACAGTATGGAAGGTTCTTTATGTCTTTGGTTCATAGCACACAGTGTCCATTAGCTTCTAAAAAAAAGATCTGGAGTACTTGTTACAATAGACGGTTCCATTGTTTGATGGCCCATGCCAGATGCCTCTGAGCTCTAAGTAGAAATGTATGCCATTTCTGGGCATGGTTAACATGAGGAATTTGTTTTGCACACTTAACGTTTTAAGTCTATTTGTAAAAGTAACAAATATTTGCCAAATATTTGGATTTTACACACTAACATGCCTCCAGATTCCTTGAATCATTTAACAATCTTATGCACTGTAGAGGGAGAAATATGCCAATCCCTTCCAATCTTATTTTGAGGTACATTGCTTTAAAGATTTCCAAAGGTTTTTTTCATGTATCTGTTGACAAATCGTGGATCCAGAACCAAGAAACAGATTAATAATGTTCAAACAGCCTTCTGGAACCAATTTCAAATTCAGAGGTTCCACTGTATTTTGAGTTTATACTGTGTGTAATGAAATATAAATAATTGTATTAGTATTCCCCCCAATCCCACACACACACTGTCACAACTTTTTCTGATTTAGGTTTGTAAATATATTATTATGAACAAGGTTTTGCACCATTTATAAAGTGTCAGGTTTTGTTGATTTTCTAAATGAAAAGAACCTCTTTAGGAAAGTAAATTGAAATATACTTTATTTAAAATATTAAAACATATTGCGACAGTGAATCACAACAAGCAAAGGTTTGACGATTCTCTAGTGTTTTTAAAAGACATCAGAACTGTTTAATGCTGGTTTAAAACTTATCTATATTATATATGTATTTCTTTTCATTTAGAACATTTACAAAATGTCATGTGGCACAACCTTTTTGGTTTACCTTAGTGAGGCTAAACTGATGCTGAAGTTTACCTGAAGCTCAAATGAAGACTAAAGTATTTACTTTTTTCATTCACATTTCTGCTTAATAGCTTAAAGGCTTTATCTCACACTGCTCAAAAAATAGGGGATATTTTCAATTTCATCAGAAAAGTGAATGAAATGTCAAAGAAAGTTGTTCTATACGAGAGTTCCACACGTTGACTGTTCAGTAGGGTGTATGATCACCCAAGACTGCCAGAACACACTGACAGTGATGGGGCATGGACAGGATCAGATTGTCCAGCAGTTCTTGTGGGATCCTTTTCCGTATTCATTTTGATATGTCCCCTAATTTTTGTGAGCAGTATATTATGCAGTATTCTTTCTATTGCATTTCAGTCTGTACGTATGGTGGATGAATGGATTACTGTTTTAAGATATATAATTTGAGAACTGTATTTTCTATAGCGCTTTCATCATGGTTGCAGGTGATTTTTTTGGCTTGATTTTGGTCCCTGAAGTGACCGTTCTGTAATACTGAAAATCATTATGTAAAGCTTTGCAAGGCATTTGTAGTTTGTACTAGACAGAAAATAAATGTACAGTTTGAGGTTTTTCCTGTATCTTCATGTTTATTGTATGTTCATTTAGATTTACTTTTGGTTAAGGTGGCTAAAATAAGATAAGTGGGCAAGTTATATTTTTCCTACACGGCACGTAACAGAAATCTAGCCTTTACTTGATACTTTATCAAAATAGAATTGTATTAGAGCTATGCTATGGTGGTTGACAGAGACGTCATTAGACTTGGGTTTGATAGTCGCCCCATGCGGTTTATATAGCGTCTTGTTTTTCTTGACATCAAAGGAGAAATGTACCAATATATCAACTCTCCTCTTTCTCTCAGGTGTTATAAATGTTGATTTGATTTAATAAAAAACAGTACACAGGCTAGATGTTTAGTCTTTCTGGGTTTGGACCAAATGTGAACGTCTTACCACATTACTGATTGGCCCAAGTGGTCATACCTTTCCCATGTAGAGAAATAGAATAGAAAAGAATAGTATTTTAGAGTAGAGAAGTCACTATATGTACACGTGCAAAGAAATTCCGTATGGTATCTCTCTTACAGAGTAATAGAACAGAAAAGTGATAGAAAAAAAATAATAGCAGCATAGTGTAAAAAGTGACACTGTGCACTATACAAGAATGTACTAACAAGTTATAAATATTAAACAATAGATAAACAATACAGTGTGTTGATGTGCAAAAATTGTGACTGGATCTCTTCGTAACTTGTCTCCAGAAAACTAAATAAGATCTGATTGGATGTTGTATCTACCAAACATTTTCTTCTTGTTTTCATTTGTTGACAAAAGTGCACATTTAATTTTGTTTGTCGTTTTTCATTCATGTTAATTTAGTCATTTTCTCGTTATTTGTTATTTCGTGATTGCATAAAAGTTTGTAAACACTCAAATGAACAAAATATATTTGGTAGGGCCTCTCTGTTGTAGCCCATCAAACTTAAACCAAACTAGTCTGGTCATACTTGTTACTAAGGTTGGGTATCGAAACCCAGTTTCAAAATTCCAAGCACCAGGTTCCCATTAAAAATAGAGTTTCGATCCCACAAACACGTTATGCTTCAAATACATTTGTAAGCAGGCACCCATGTGCCAGGACCGGTGCATTTTGTAAAAACATATGCCATCACAAAGTTGTTGTTGTTTTTTTTCCCCCAAAGCATTAGTGGAAGGCAGACAGTTTGAGAAAAAGAAAAGGCTTAATGCAAAAAAAAAAGTGTGAAAGTTGATCTGCGCTCCTCCAAAGTTGCTCAACAGGTTTAGGTCTGGAGACATGCTTGGCCAGTCCAGCACATTTACCCTCAGTTTCTTTAGCAAGGCAAAGGTCATCTTGTAGGTGTGTTTGGGATAGTTATTATGTTGGAATACTGTCCTGCGACAGTATTGTGTTTTGAAGGAAGGGGTTCATGCTCTGCTTCAGTGTGTTACAGTACATGTTGGCATGTACCAAGGCATGTATCAAGGAGCAGAGCGGGAGAAAGAATCAGACCAAAATTTTAGTGGAGCTAGTTCAATATAGAGTGAAGTCCAGTGTTAAAGAGAGAGACCAGATCTGCAAGGGTTGCCCAATTATGAGTATATAAACGGTAGTTAATACTTGAGGAGAGATAATACAGATTAGTACCTCTAATGTTGTGGAGGGAATTTTAAGTTAAAGGCAGTTCATCAGCTCTCAGAACAGAGTGGAAAACACCAGAGCAGCAGACTAAGTCTAAAATGTAACCTCTAGAGTGAATAGGAACGTCTGTATTGTTGAAAACCAAAACCCTCAAGGCAGGATGGGAAATCTTTGGTTAGAGAATTATCAGTATTGTGTGATGTGAATATTAAATTCATAATGTGAATTTTGTCTCAGTTCATTTTCTATGTGTATTCCATCTCATGTTGTGTCCACATTCTTTTTCCCATCTACATTCCCTTTCTTGCCCATTACACTTTTCCTGCAGGATAAGCTCTGTCTGCCACATCACATTCTGGAGGAGAAGGGACTAATGAAAGTGGGCATCACTGTTCAGGCTCTGTTGGATGAGGCTGGGACGACACAAATCTTCTTGACATGAACACTGACAGTTACATTTTAATTAACATATACTGCCATTGTAAATATGCAAACTTACAAACTGACCTGTAAGGTGAGTGTGTCCATCAAGTCAATATGTACTGAAAATGAGAAAGAAAATCTGTTGCATTGTATAAACACTATTATTTATTACCCTTTAAAGTGCCTCTAAATTAGTTATTACTCTTCATTAGTTTAATGTTTTAAATGGACAGGTAGTCTCAACACATCCCCAAAACTTTATCATCGGTAATAATACCAGGATCCAGTATAGCTTATAACATCCCAACATATGTTAACATGTACTTATACTGTGTACTGCATGTGCATCATCCAAGGGGTGCCATTTCTGTCCCCATTGCATTACATATATAGATAATTAACTAAAAATTACATTTTATTATAGCCAAAATGTCCTGCACAGTGATGCAATTGCAGATTGTTAATCATTTTAAACATGACTAAAATCAAAAAGGAAACAGGTCTATGCCTTAAACATTTTTATAAGAAATGTATATGAACAGTTTCCCACTTCTCAGAATTAGGGATCATACCACAAGTCACATGTACAGTGCATCCGGAAAGTATTCACAGCGCTTCACTTTTTCCATATTTTGTTACGTTACAGCCTTATTCCAAAT
>JAUZSU010179173.1:0-12664 GCA_034780255.1 Parotocinclus maculicauda | reverse complement strand
TGGTGGAAGGGGGATTATGGTGTATGTTATTCAGGAGCTGGGCTTGGCCCCTTAGTTCCAGTGAAAGGAAACGCGACAGCAAATCATAAACAAGCATGTCTGCCGTGTCAAACTTTTTACATGGTCTGTGAGGATGATGTAAAGTTTGCATCCTGCAACACCTGCAACGAGAAATACCTCATGGCAGAAGCACAATAAAATGCTTCAACACAACTCATTTAATATGTAATTTTTTAAAACATTTAAGGAGTTTGAGACTCACTGCAGAGAATAAAAAAAAAGGCATCCCGTATATGATCGAAATCGGCAACATAAAACGCGATCGGCGCATATATATATATATATATATATAACCTCTCTTTTGCATCTGTATAAGCTCAGGTGTGGATTCTGAAAATGTAACAGTATATTGTACTCATTAAGCTATGTCAGACTACTTGGGTTGGATCTTTAGTATGCATACTATGAAAATTGCTTCATGATGACCTGTATCATATTGTTCAGTGCATGTTGCCCTTCGCCACAGGGCTCTATTTGCATAGTAAATTGGTTGTGGGAGAGAGAGCAGATCGGAGAAAAAAGGGGGAGGAAAAGGTTGCTGTTTGTGTATTACAATGGGCACTAACATGCCCACAATCTCTGCTGGGCAATTAATCACCTTGATTAGAAGCTAGGAAAGCAGCCATGTGGATGAACCAGTAATTAGAGGCATTTTTCTCTCACCTGTGCTGCAGCGGCCAGCCAGACTTTGTTCTGTGCTTCCTGTTAGTTCATTCAAATTGGAACGAATGCTCATTCTTGTTGCTCTGGACTGTGTGCCAGCAGCAGTAATATCTTAAAGAAAGAGACCACAGTGTGCTCATGTCCTTGCTAGTGTTATAGTGATATATGTACTGGTAGAGTTAAGGAAAAGCAAAATGTATTCCATTGCTGGTAAAGCTAATTACGCATTGTAATCCTATCAGGAACATAGGAATCCTGTAGCACTCCTGCTGCAGTCAGATAATCTATTTATACATCATTAGAACTGCACCACGTTCCTGATAGGAAATCAAAACAAGAACTGATCCATTTATTTTCTTTATAACTATGCAAACTTTGTAATGTTGCTTATAGGATTCCCAATTAGGCAAGCTTTATGCTTTCCTGCGTTCATCTCTCTTACAGTGTTTTCGTGCTATCGAGTGTCTCGGTTCAGGTTTCTGATGGTATATCAGTGAAGGCAAATTAATGTTGCCGAAAGTAAGAAAATTGGTCCAAGTTGAAGAATCACAATGCATAATATTTGTTTAAAGACCCAGAACTACACCAGAGAAAATATTAATATTATGTATATTAAAAGCCCTTATCTGACAGTACAAATGTAAGCATGATGTGCTTTAAAATAAATAAAAAAGCTATATTGACTTTCAGCATGATTAAAAACAAGGTACCATCTCTAGCAGATGACGTCACCCCAAACCATCACAGACTATAGAAACTTGTAGACTTATTGAACTATGGATTTTGTGCCTCTCCGCCACTGAGCAACAGTCAGGTTCTTTCATTTCTTAAGTAAGACACTTCTGATGTCTCTAATGTTTTTGACCCTTTACTGGAGACATCTATACATGGTGGTGCCTCATGCGCTAAAATGATTGATATATGTGACAGTTAATATATATGACAGTTTACATTTTGAAATAAATTGTGAACAAATTTGAACTTTATCACAATTTTCTTATTTTTGAGATGCACATGTAGTTTTAAAGATGTAGCAATTGACCTTTTTACCACTGGTTCTGATTTTACCATTAATAGTGTTCACATTTTTGACCTGAACCCAGTGGTCGCATATCCAGCGCTTGAACAAGAGATCAAAGGGATATGGAGGAAAGGGTTTTGCCAGGTTTTTTCATCTGCTCAATGGGTCAGTACTATAAAGAAATGTCTTTTGAGCCTCAAGATAGAAAAATGGGTACATTGCATTTCTTATTTATAAGTGCTGTGAAGGAGAATGGCCTCATCTGCTGCACGGCACCTTTAGGATTACTGAGGTAGGTCACTATAAGGTGGTTGCATTTTTGGCAGTATGTAAATAGTTAATCATGTTCAGTCTTGCTTCTCCTCTATTTAAAGCTTAATTAACCATTTTTTGTCCTAATTGGTTGCTGGATGGGTTACCAATCTGTGGAGCATTTGTCTTGAATAAAACTAGTTTTAGATTTCAGTGTAAGGTCCAGTGAACTAGTGCCATTTGGGAGAACTGGAGGGTATAGAGTGCCTACATTAAGCTTAGCTTGAGCTCGGAACTCGGAATTAATTAACACTGATTAGTATCACATTACACACTATGTAAAATGTCCCTAAGGCTTGCAAGAACTGCAGTGTCTTTATAGATAGACTTTCACATCTTGTTTAAGTGCATGTGTTAATGTAAAGAAAGGAAACTTATGATTTGTGAAAGTTGAACAAGTGAGGATAAACAGGGATTTGGGGTTAGAAAATAAAATATAGACGATAGGAGAGTATCTGAAAGTTAAGTAAATACAGTATTTAAGTACCAAATTGTAGAAAGTGGGACATTCATTTGGTTGTTAACAGAAGAAGATAAAGAACATCCAAGTTAAGGAGGTATGAAAGTAGATTTAGGTTTATTCTACAAAAGAAATCAAACCATTGTTTGAGTTTGCGGAATTATCAACAATCCCAGCCTGAATTGTTAGTGAGATGCCATTTTTAATTCCTCTTTGGCTACAACTGCCATTTTGGGGCAAGTTATTTTAGTTTCCACTATTACTGTGTGCCCGCAATACAAATGTCATTTCATGTCACTTAAGTCGCTGAGTGCCACAGCTGATTGAGCACACATCAATTAGTAAGACTGAGATGCCTGAATTGAATCTCCTCTCCTATTGGCAGATTAAAAGTATGCACACGCACTTCCTGTCTTCCTCTTTAAGAATCAGATATTCATATAAAATATATTCAAAATGTGTGCATCCTGCCTATCTGGGACATTCCAAGCTTTGTATATTTCATGTTGCATGTTAAAGTAAGTGCTGGTAAAACATTTTCTCTGTTACAGAATCCCCATTCATTTGTTATACTTTACACAAGTCTGTCAAATGGTGGGAGAATGCCATTTATGTCCCCTTTGTACCTGTGTGTTCATTTATTAATGTAGCTGTGGTTCACAAAAGACATAGGAGCTAAGCCTACTGTCTTTTTCCTTTTGTTCTTTCCGCATTTCACATTAGAGGGACTAGCCAGCAGAGCTTGAATGCATCCAAAACTCTAATTAGTCCAATTAAGAGTATGCTGGTGCCAAAACACATCAACCATGGACTTGCTGTATCAGACTGACACGGAGACCGTTGTCACAGCATGAGAGTAAAAGAGTTCAAGATGGTATGAAAGGTAAGAGTAGGGGTCAGAGACAGACACATTGTTGACAGATGCAACAAGTGTGTGCGTGTGTGTGTGTGTGTGAGAGAGAGAACGAGAGAGGATGTGTTGATCTTGGTTAAAATGGTGTTAATTTTTAGAAATTAACATCTGTATTGGTATCATTTACATTTTATGTATTACATAGTATATACTAAATATACTCAAAAAACAGGATCACATTTTCATTTTATTTTTTTTTCAGTCTGTTTTATGTAGTTTTATTGTTATCGCGATAACATTGGTACATAACACAAGGGTCATGCTTAATTATGCTCTATGAGTATGGTCCATTTCTGGCCTTTCTCATAATCTGGCATTGTCCCCTGCCTTATCCTACAATAAGACTGACATGTGAATCAGGTTCTCCAGCAAGCCATGTTCGACTAGTAACCCCTTGGTATTTGGGCATAAGAGGGTGATCAGATGAAAAGAGACAGATATCATATAGTGGCGTATGAGCAGGAAAAGACTGGGTAGAAAGGCAAATACTAAGAATGGCCCAGAGAGGAGTGGACTGTCAACTCTGCACAAAACATCAAACAGCACTGAGCAGCCCTCACTGACATATCACAAGGACTTGCTTCTCCCCAGGGTATGTCCAAGCCAGATGAGTAATACAGAGGGGAAAAAATCAAAACACACATGCACAAGTGTGTTTCAAAGGAGAAACAACTTAATATGATGACAGATAGATTCTGTCATCTGCAGAGAGAAATGCATGTCAACAGTGTCATGTATGTTAACCTGTGTGTTAGGGCTGATTGGAAATGGATTGAATCCACAGCTTAGTTGTGCAAACCATGAGCACTTGCTGTTCTGACAATTTGGTTCTTTGGCTCAGGAAGCTGCTCTCATCCCTTAGAGCTAAAAGAAATCTCTACAAACAGACTGCAGCACCCTGGAGAATGTGTTCGGTTTTTAGAAGCATCCCATTCTCTGCCAGTCCAGACCTGGTCTAAGTTAAAGGGTAAGGAGTAGAGCATTAGATAAAATCCTAATTAAAATATCAGGTTAAGAGATCAGCAGTTGTTACTCTTTTCTGCACAATTTCCCACCTCCAAGCCCCCATGGTCGCATGCCCAGGTGCTTATCTGTCTTTTTTCTATTACCAACAGAGATTAAGTATGTTACTCTGAATTGGGACATTTTTTTCTTCTCCAGTTACAGTGTTTGTTATTTTTAAGCTATGCTTGCTGCTCTTTATTAGATTATTGTAGTTTTTATTTCTGAGAAAGCATATAACATTGTAACTTATATGTGTGTATTTGTGGGCTTACATTATTGTACCTCAAGCAATACATTTGTAGAGATTAAAGAGTAAAATGATCATGATAACGCAGCGAGATACTGTTTAGGGAACTGGGTCTGGTCATATTCCAGATCTAACACACACTTGCTGAACTGCAATTACTGCTTTGTATGGCAGTGAAACCTGAAAAATACAATTTAAACTTGTGGAATTTCTTAACAATTGCAATTTAGAGAGGATGCCCAAGATCAAATTTACAATAGCAATCTTTTTTAAGATAGATCATAATTTGGCACAGACCGATTGTAGCTGGCTTCTTAGACTAATTACACCCTCCATTTTTCTTTTTACCCAGTGGAACTTTTAAGATGGCTTCATATTTTTATACTGTAGTGTCTAGAGCTAGAAGAAACATACAGCAGTACACATATACAGTGAAGAGCAATTTCTAGGAAGTATCCTGGATTGGGAAACACATGAAAACAGACACATGCAATAGTACAAGTAAAAAACAAGATAAATAAAGGTAGGTAAAACCCCTACTTTAATACAAGGTGCAGACTCACTTTCACCACACCACTAAAAGTAGATCAGGATCTTTCCTGTAGTAATTGTGGAAATAGGGCTTCTGCTATCCCAACCATGTGTCCATGATTGGAAACATTTTGATAGAAAGGCTTGACTGTATAATGCTGACTTTACTGATATGCAGTGGGGTGTGAAATTTTGACACCACTAATACTGCAGCTCCAAAATGATCCAAAACACATCTCAAACTTTGTAACACTTACTTTAAGGCCAAAGAGATCGAGAAGCACTGACTGCCAAAGACTTATATCCATAGTCACCTAATCTAAACCTGACAAATCATTTATGAGGGGTGCTTGAAGGCTGAGAAAGACGAGCATTCAGTAACATCACAAGCTGCTTACTTATGGTTTCATTTATGCAAACATTCTCACTTATGGTTTCAGATTTTGGACCCTGTTGGCCATGTCTTAGGAAAGAAGGGGATATTTAATTAATCAATTTTTTATTAATATATGTAAGCAATAAATTTAAGAAAAAAGAATGAATAGACAGAGTAAGATGGTTGTGAAACCCTTTTTTCAGTATGGACTACATTAAAGGCACATGCAAGTAAATATCAAGTCACCTGGGATTTACTCATAGTGGGTTCTAATCAGCTCTAGTTAGAACAGCCATAAGGGAATTAAATCTAACATACTACTTTCTAGATCTTTTTGAAGAATGCAGCTGTGAAGGACCAAAGTTGTCTGCTGAATGGTGTTCTCCTTTGAGTATAAACATTGCTTGAGAAGTGCTTTGTCCTTGCTTTAACTTTTCTGGTGTGAGTAAGTGAGTCCAAGTCATTGTGTGTCTTTGAAAGTGCTCTTCCTTTCATATGGTACAGTCCTATTGTATGAGTGTCCCTTTCTGACTTTGTTCATACTTAGGGGGTGGCTGAGAATGAAAAAAAGATTTGCTTGGGGAAGAATCTCAGTCTGCTCTAATTTCCAATTTGGATTTCCTCAGCCTCCCTGAAGAGTGACATAAATACTGTATGAGGCTATTGAAGAGCGTGTAATGAGAAAAGAGCAATAAGCGATCATGGGAATTTCGCACGATTGTCTGTAGTGCTGCTCACTCCCATTTCTTTTTCCTTCTCTCTCTCTATTCAGTCCCTTCACCACTTTACAAGTGTCAATTTGTTACTTTACATGATCTGCTAATTTAATAACTGGATCTGATTTCTGAAAAAAAAACCTTCTGCAAGCGCTTTGCACTTTTATTCTGATTCAGTCACTTCCACATTCACCATTGCTGATTGACGGCATAAATGTGATATGTCAATGAAAATAGCATTGTCTGTAATAGGGAGCCACTGTGCAAATAACCATCATGGCAAAATTCTGACATGAAGGGAAAAAATGCAAAGGAATTATTCAAGGTATTAATATCTCATCTTACCCTATTATTAACTCTTTTTCTTCTAGCTTATTCACACCATCAGTGTCATGGACCGGGATGAACCTCAGTCTGGCCATCGCTTTTATTTCACACTTGCCCCAGAAGCCTCCAGCAACCGCCATTTCACATTGTGGGATGTCAAAGGTGAGAATTACTCACTCCTTAAACTTTTCAAAAACAGTCATAGTAAGCACTTTCTCAGTAGATTGTTTGAATAATTTCAGTATCATAGCTGACTTTCTTGTGAATTTGTAGTCTATCCTAACAGTAAATTATGCCTGAACCTTGATTGAAGTACACTGCTCACAAAAATTAGGGATATTCAATTATGGGATGTTTCATTTAGAGATATCCCCTAATGTTTGTAAGCAGTATATATGAAACGGAAAGTGGTGGCGATGCATGCCGAACACTATACTCATCTGATGAATTTATAGACATGTAACTCGATATAAAAGTTGTAAATATTACAATATAACTAGTAGTCCCATGTGAACTACAGTGGAAAGGTAGTAACACCTTAGTAGTGACCAACTATTTCTTAGATGACTATTCTAGTGCTAGCTAGAACTGCAATGAGATAGAAAGAATCAGGATCAAGATTTATTTAATTGCTTGCTTAATGACAGATGATTGTGCATACACAAACTGATCCAGCACTTCTCTTTTATCTATGTTGTACCTTCTTTGGCATTTTTTCAAAATTTGACCCTATGGGATGTGTGAGAGTGAATATGGTGCATGGCACAATCAAGATTGATACTGATCTGACACAATGAAAATGTCAACTGGGAGAGCCAGGGAAATGTCAAATGAGCACGAGGTCATTCAGGAGTACACACACACACACACACACACACAGTAAACACAGCTCATGGCATCTGTATCTGCAGGGATTTGAGCACATGGACATATGTGCTTGGTGGCAAAAGACAGATAACTAGATGCAGTAGATGCTATGTGGCACAGAAACACATACTTACTGACAGTAAGTGGCATTTATGGAACAAATTATACAGATTTAAACATGTGAATAGCTCGCTTTAAAAAGCAACATTAGAACTATACTAAAACATCAGTATAACATTAATAACTTTAATTACTGAAGGTCAGTAGGGTTTAATCATGCCCCCAATCTTCCTAATCAATCTTTTTGTCAATAAGTCTTCATGTATGCATAAGACACAGTGGATAAACACATGCCCACAAAAACATCAACGCACAGAACATGAGTCACTGTAAATGCACATAGTTCATTTCCAGTACAACTTCTTCACAGACATTCTCCAAAAATACACCTACACCTGTCCCCTTTTGACACTGCTCTCTTTTACTCTCTCTCTTTTTTTTGTGTCTCTTTATTCCAATTGCACATTTCTGTCCCCCTCCTACCTCCTGTTCCTCCACCATACATCTGATTCCATGGACACACATTTGTCAACCTGTCACATTAGATCTGTCACTTTTGCCTTTCACCATCGCGGTTTCACATTGCATTCCATCTTCCATCCTGACACATGAGGACAAACGTGCACTGTATTCATGCCTGAAAAAGGCAGAGAAATGCATGAAACTATTCTTTGCCATTGACAGAGCAATTTTTCTGAAAATTATGTACATGTATGTTTGGTGTGTGCTTTAAATGGCACTGGCAAATTTCTTGGGGAACATAGTTTATACACCTACTGAACAACTACTTAAATATACTGCTCACAGAAATTAGGGGCTATTTCATTATTTATTTGTGTGAGCAGTTTATTAATACATAACTACCAAAGATTCAAATTAATTTATGTGTATCATTTTAAACATGAAATGGTCAACTGCAGTTGGAAAAAACTTCTATATTTAAATTTAGGGCTACATGATTATGCAATATATTTTTTAAATATATACAGAATATACATGCTTTATATTTTACTACCAAAAACAAACAGAACTGAGAGAAGTTCTGCATTTAAGGGATTTTCCCCAATCAGGTATATTTGGGCTGTGATGTTATTGTAACTACAAACAGTTACAGAATTTGCATTTACACGTACAGCAATCCCTAAAATAGATTTTTTTTTTTAACCAATATTGTAATTTCAAATTGCTATGGATTATTATGCTTCTTTCTTCCTATGTTTACCCTTAGTTAATTTGTAGGCACATATTTGAGTTGTAAACAGTGCACTAGAATTTGCAGAAAATTGTCATATTCTTTATTCCTTTAAAATCACAGCGCTTGTTCCAGACATATTGATACAAGTACATAATGATTGGTCCAGTCACAAGTGCCTGTGTTGTGTTCAGCCGCCATGTTTAAATATGCTTGTACACTGGTAGGAATATAAAAAATAAAAAATAAATAAAACATATTTGCAACATGAAGGGAAAAAAAACAGACTAAATAGTCCAGGCTTTACCAAACATACATGCTATAGAGGAGATTTTAAGCTGTCTAAGATAAATTCTTCACTTCAGCGTCACACAGTGTCCCTGCTGATGGTGCAGATACAAAGCGAAAAAGCCCTTGAATGAATGGGGAAATAGAATTGGTCAGTGAGACGGCGCCTAATTTAATTCTAAAGTCATTTTGCCAGTTGAATCTAAACTTTACCATAAGGTAATAACCATGAATTATGACAGGTTTGTGTGCATATGAGAATCAAGCTTTTAATTCTTTTCAAACCGTTGCTCATATATGGTCAAAAGCCGGACATACTTAATAGAGATCAATGACTATCTGTTTCCATGTTCCTTCAGCTCCATTGGACAGATTTTGAAATACATTGTCATGCTTCTCATAATTATACACTGGATTTATAAGAAAGTGTCTCCTAGAAATACGATTTAGTAGAAGAAGTGCAATGTCACGCAGATAAAACAAAGATTTTAGCTCAGCAGAACTTGCCTTCCTGCCAAACAGATGTGGTAATGGCAGAGTATTTATCAGCAACCTGTTCATAGATGACATGATAAATGCTTTCGCTGATGGATGGCGTGGTGTACACAGGTTTGTTGGTGGAATCAGGCTCATACTTTTTCACTAGGATTTGCCAATTGTCAGTGTCGTATATAATCTGATATACTGTAAATGTCTGCTAAGCTATACAGTTTGGTTATAACCCTGTGTCTAATTTATTTATCTAGCTAGCAGCTGGACTCAGATTTCAAGTCCATTTCAAAGTTTTTCTTTCTAAGAAGGTCCATGTCTTAAGACTTTTTTCCATATATGACTTTGCACAACAGTAATGCATGTTTTAAACCTGTATTTTCCTGGCTTGGGTCACAGGCGCTGGATGGAAATAACTGTTGTAGCTCTCGACCAGCCTGGTAACAGAATTTCATTGATGATCTTGACCTCAGGAGAAAAAGTTAAGCTGGTATCACAAGATGGCTGATATCACTCTAACATGCTGATTAGAAGAGCAGGGTATTGGTGCTTTTACGTTTTATTCTGTTAACCATGGTTAACGTCAAAAAAACGTGCAGTCATCATTGCATTTCGTCAAAAGGGTTCCAAAGGCAAAGACACTGCTTGTAAGATATTACCCCGATTAACCATTTTTTTTAGAATCATCAACAACTTTAAGGAGAGTGATTCAACTTCAGTAAAGAAAGCTTCAGGGTGCCGAAGTCAATTAGTCATCAGTACCATCTTCTGAAAAGCATGCAGCTACGCGATCGGGTCACCACCATGGCAGAGTGGTGCAGAGTTTGCTCAGGTATAGCAGAGGACAACTTACACTTCAGGACAAGTGTAAGTGTACCTGAAGGCACAGTGAGACGAAAGCTTTTGGAGGATGGCTTGATGTGAAGAAGGGCAGCTAAGAAGTCCCTTCTCTCCAAGATAGACATCAAGGACAGACTGATCGAGATTGGACTGAAAAGGATTGGGGTAAAATTATTTTCTCTGATGAAGCAATCTTCAGACTGTTTGGGATATCTGAAATTATTATCATGAGAGTAAAAGGTGAGCGCTACCATGATTTCTGTGTCATTCTGTGTTAACAGTGAAGCATTCTGAGACCATTCCTGTGTGGAGTTGGTTCTCATTCAGAGTAGTGGGTTCCCTCATAATTTTGCCTAAAAACACTGCCATGAACAAGGAATGGTATCAGTGCATCCTCCAAGAGCAACTTCTCCCAATGATCCAGGAGCAATTTGGAGATGAACAATAGCTTTTTTTCCAGCATGATGGAGCACCATGTCGCAAAGCAAAAGTAAAAACCAAGTGGCTCTGTAAACAAAACATTGAAATTCTGGGTCCATGGTCAGAAAACTCCACAGATATGAACCTGTAGTCAATTCTCAAAAAGAGAGCGGATAAACAAAAACCTAGAAAATGTGATCAACTCCAAGCACTGATTAGGCAAGAATGTTGCTTGAAGGTTACTATCAATTTGCCCTGAAGCTGATATCCAGCATGCTGAGGCGAAATTGCACAAAGAAGGGTCAATACTGTAAATAATAAATATTTGCTTAACCTGGATGTATTTACCAATAAAAAAAGTTCAACACAAATGGAATGCTTATCATTTTACTTCATTATACCATATAACTATACCATAAAACCATATTAAATCTAACAACGTTTTAAAACACTGAGGCAGCAAATATATTCCTACTAAAACTTTTATTTCAATATCCAATGATTATGCAAATTATGCTGGGAGATCTTTTATTATTTTAGTTCAGAAGTCACAGACAAGTGCATCTGCCTGCTGGTGACAGCTGATTGACCTTATAGTAGTTTTTTTCCCTAGTCACTTTTCCTCTGAAGTAGTTGCATCAGAGTGAGATTAGTAGAGCTGGTGATGTCTTTCAAGGGTACATGATGTGCCCCTGCAAATTGAAAAGGGATTAGTCAATCAAAATAGAATTGATTAACATATTTCAGTCCTAAAGGCACAAACTTTTGATTTAAAAGAGTTTTACAAAGGTAATGCATTATGTCAATATTGAGAGAAAATACCTAAGAAATCCTGTTAAATTATAAATATAAATACAACATATAACAGTGTGGTTATTTCTTGAAGATCTTAAGTTGCCAAATATACTGCTCACAAAACTTAGGACGATAAATAAGCCATAATGAAATGTAATTAAATCGAGTGCTATCACACAGCTGGTAGAAATGGGGTCTCTTATATACTTGCTTTTTCATGCTTGTCTCTCTCTTGTTACAGACAATACAGCAGGCATTAGGACTCAACGATCAGGGTTTAATCGGCAGGAGCAGAATGTGTACCTGTTGCCCATCATGGTGGTGGACAGTGGACCGCCTGCTTTGAGCACCACTGGTACACTTACTATCCATGTGTGTGGTTGTGATACACACGGAGCAATCCTATCCTGCAATGCCACAGCCTTCAGCATGGGCACAGCACTCAGCCCAGGAGCCCTGATTGCCCTGCTGGTGTGCATGCTCATCCTCATCGGTAAAACTCACAAATATTCTTCATTTGTTATAAAACAGTCTGTGATGCAGTTGTTTTTGAGTACATTGTTTATTAATTTGCTGTTGATTTCCCACAGACATTGTGCTAAATTTAGAGTAACAAGGGGTCTTATGGTATTTATGGACAATTTAGTATGATATTATGTTTTTAGATACTGTATATAATCCTATTTTATATAAATCTTTTTTTTTTTTAAGCCTATCTGGTCAATGTATCAATAAAATTGCAATATTACACTGAAATAATCCCAATATTAGACTGACATTACACTATAATAATGGTTAAATTGCACTTATGGTCATTTATGACTGTTTACTGATTTTTGACATATTTTTGGAAATCAGTCATCCCTTTTAAATGTATAGTTCATTAAATAGCTCAAATGGCTGGCGATTTAGAAGAGTCTTCTATCTCTAGGCATCAAAATGGTTCTATACAATGGTTCAAATAAAATTACCCATACATGTTTTATGGGCTGTTTTTAATCCCTTACTCCAGCTCCACCTTGCTCATTACAAAGTTCAAGCTTTTCTCAATCTACAGATAGTGAGTAGGAAGGAGGGCCAGT
>JAUZSU010179162.1:0-12664 GCA_034780255.1 Parotocinclus maculicauda | reverse complement strand
TGTGGACGCAAGAGGAAGCTGTCTGAAAGGGATGTTCGGGTGCTAACCCGGATTGTATCCAAAAAACATAAAACCACTGCTGCCCAAATCATGGCAGAATTAAATGTGCACCTCAACTACAGCCAAACCTTTGTCTAAAACCAGGTGTTTCAGTTTCATTGTCTAACCCCTGTAGATATGCAATGCAAAAAAATTGACATGTAATCACACATGCATCATTTGGGGATGCAGCATAATAAAGTTTAGTCCAGCAGTTTTATAATGCATACAACTACAACAGTCTTAAAAAAAGTCAAAAATAGTATAATTTGACCAACATATAGTACTGTACAAATAAACCTTAATTATACCCGACTGGTTGACCAGTGTCAAATTATAAACTTGGAGTACAATTTAATTTCTTGAAAGTGTGCTTATTACTTTTCAGTGTAATAGTGCCATCTTCTGTCATGTAGCATGTAACAGACTGTTTAGGAGAATTTTGCAGTACAGCCATCTGAAATATATAAAGACATGGCACTGGATTGCTGGTTCAGATTCTATACCCCCAGACCATATTGTAATATATGTACTTTATCTGTGCCAATATGGTGACATATTGATGTAATGTCTGACTGGTGCATGTATAGTGATAAAGCATTATATTTCTGTACTTTTTTAGCTCCTCAGACTCTCTACCAGAGCGAAAATGGTGAGTGACTCCTAGCCTCTACATTCCATGTCTGTTTACAGCAATAAGGTTTGAAGTGCTGGTGAGCACCACTCTGATCACTCTCTGCTGTCTGATATTCCATTTTATAGGAAATTGCAATAATCTGTGTGATACCTTGTATGACTTTTTTCTTGCTTATTTCTAGAATATACATCAAAATCTGCCTCTTTACCAGGTTATGGCAGGAATGGACTACACATGGTAATGTCGAATAGCTAATAATACATTTGCTGTTTAGCATATTGAATGTTTAAAGCTTTGTGGACCTGACATCCTCACAGTTATGCTTGTATTACAGCAACAAACTACAGACTACTTTCAGTATGACAGCGGCAATGCAGTCAACTGGGGAATCAGAGGTTAGATGTCACAGATTTATTGTAGATTTGTTTATAGTAATTATCTTTAGAACAACCTCTTACAGAGTGTCTATGTTCTTTAATCCTACAGAATACACGGTGAGTGCTGCAGTTATCCTGGTCTCAATATTTCGGCATTTCTTGGGTCAAAACAATGTCCTGTTGGTCAGTTGAAGAGGAAACCAGAGGATGGAGAAATCTATGATTCCAGGTCTACAGGTCATGAGATTCTTGGCTCAACAGTCAGGGTCATGGCAGGGTTAAGAACCATGGGCTAGAATGTGCCCTTAAAACAACTTCCTGTCTTTGTCACAGTCACTGTGTCTGTGAATTGAAATGAAATAAGAATTGACTTTAGTTCCACTAAAGGAAATAGAAGATCCAACTTTTTCAGATTTTCCAGTAGCACAATAAATGTGGTGTTTTACTGATAGTGGTTAAGTTTCAGTTTAACAGATAATTATTTCTTGCATCATTACCTATTAGAGTTAGTATATACATATTCATTATGTTTATACTATTAATATTATTTACAATTATGTATATATTATATAATATTTATATAAATATTATATAAAATTATTTTGTGATTTAATAGATATACAGAGGCTTTAAATGAGAAATGTTCCCATGATCATTTAAAAAATCCATCTTGATAATGTTTGTGCATACTATCTGTATTTGTTCTTACAGGTTTACCCATATGAGGCTCTGATTGTGACCACCAGGGGACGAAATAGGTTGCCGAAAGATGTTGATAGAGCCAGACTTGAGGTCAGTGACACCTGGCAGGATCAGTGAGGAAAATAAGTCCTAAAGTATTGTGCAAATCAATACAGTCGATTCCGGTTAATGCGACCACATCGGGGCGCGGTCATTTTGGTCCTAATAACCGGCTGGTCCGATTAAACGAACATGCCCTATGTTACATAACGGGACGTGCTATGGAACATATTAAATGTTTACTAAACCTTTATTGTGCGATTTACACGTATAGCGACTACAAAAGTTATTAAAGTGACCAATGATAAAGTGATAATGTGCAGCTGGTAGTGGGGGGTAGGGTCCTGTGACTGCTCACCTGGATGGATGATTTGGGTAACAAATGG
Source organism: Parotocinclus maculicauda (assembly GCA_034780255.1). NCBI lineage: Eukaryota > Metazoa > Chordata > Actinopteri > Siluriformes > Loricariidae > Parotocinclus > Parotocinclus maculicauda. The sequence goes on along the minus strand of JAUZSU010179162.1, from coordinate 10,484 downwards.
GGTTGGTGGCTTTCACAACCTGTGGGTAAAAGCTGTCCCTGAGTCTTTGTTTTTAACTGTCTAAATCTCTTGTTGGAGGGGAGAGGGTAAACCAACAATATCCAGGGTGTGTATTGTCTTTTGAAATGCAAACAACCTTTTTTCGGAGACGGCTGTTATAAATGTCATTTGGGGTGTTCCAATTATCCGTTCTGCTTCCTTCAGCACCCACTGCAGGTCTCTACGGCTTTGTTCTGTACAGCTGGCAAACCAAGCTACACAGCAGTAGGTCAGAAGGCTCTTGACGGTTGCTTTGTAAAAGTTTAGCAGGTGCTGTGGAAGGTGGTAGTGTTTCAGTTTCTTGAGGTAGTAGAGTCTCTGTTGTGCCTTTCTTACTTGGTGTTGTGTGTTGGAAGCCCTTGTGAGCGGAGCTGTGAACACAGAGGAACTTAAAGCACTCCACTCTCCCAACCTCCTCTCCGCTGATGCAGAGAGCAGAGGGCTCGGTGTGCGTTGTTCTTCTGAAGTCCACAACAAGTTCCTTGGTCTTAATGGGGTTCAGTTTCAGGTTATTGTCATCACACCATGCTGTCAGGTGCTAAATCTCTTCTCTATAGGCTGAATCATTGTTGTCTGTTATCAGCCCTATGACGGTGGTGTCATTAGCAAACTTGACAATGGTGTTTGAGGTGTGAATAGGCGAGCAGTCGTATGTGAAGGGGGGGTAGAGGAGGGGGCTGAGGACGCATCCTTGCGGTGTTCCTATGTTCAGGAAGAGAGTGGAGGATGTTCGGTCTCCCATCCTGACAGTCTGGGGTCTGTTACTTAGAAAGTTCAGTTCACTGTATTTTTCTTGGGCACTGGGATGATGGTAGCCAACTTAAGGCAGGTGGGTACTACAGACTGCTGTAGAGAGAGGTTGAAGATGGTGGTGAACACTCCTGTAAGTTGATCTGCGCAGGCCTTGAGAATATGCCCGGTGATACCATCTGGTCCCGGTGCTTTCCTTACGTTAACCCTGCGCAGTGTATCTGACATGGTGTGGATGCAGCTGAAAAGGTGTGTCCCCCCGACATCCAGCTTCAGTTGAGTAGTAGCTTTCAAGTTATTGTTCTTGTGTTCAAAGCGAGCAAAGAACTGGTTCAGTTTCTGGGTTGGTTCTGTCTGTAACAATTGTGAGTGTAGAGCTGTTTTTATATCCACTAAGGTTTTTTTTCTTCCGCATGTGTGTGTATACTATATATATATATATATATATGTAATCTGTGAGTAAGTACAAAGTTATCTCATACATTTCAGAATTTATTAATATCTTGTATTCCCCCTTTGCAATAATGAGAGCATGCACTTAAACTGGGATAAGCTCCACAAGTCTGTTTCCCCAGCATCATTTAAAATCATCTGCAGCATCTGCTCACAGAAATTAAGAGGAAAATTCAATATGGTATATTTCATTTTGAGGTATCCCCAAATTTTTGTGAACATTATATTTCAAATAGCATCTTTTGATCTTACTGAATACTTGGCTTTTTCTGTCTTCAAGTGCTCCAATAAATGCTTTGTGGTGTTTTGTTTTTGTTGATCAGTTTGGTGTACTAGTAGTAATTTCAGCACTTTGAGGTGTGAATTTGATTCTGCTGCAGCATTTTCCAGAAAGATCTGCTTTCTGCTACAAGTACTAGGATGCAAGTTGCATCACAAATATAAATGTGCTTTAGATTATCAGTTGTTTTTTACCTATTACAAATAATTGCGGGTTTAAAATGTCAAATGCAAATTGTAATGAGCCTCACTATCATTCTCTCCCATGACATTTTGATATCTTGTCTTCTCCAGAGACATCTATCTCCTGAGGAGTTCTACCAGGTGTTTGGTATGACCATGGCCGAATTTGACCGACTGGCACTGTGGAAGAGGAATGAATTGAAGAAGCAGGCCAGGCTGTTCTAAGTGTTGTTAATCCCTAGAGGCAGATTTTGTAATACATGAAGAGCTGTCCAAATCCACCTGAAATGACACTGGCTTCTCCAGGCCTCACATGTGTGGCAGCACCATGATGAAGCCCAACAGAAACAGGAGTACCACAATGTTGTATGTGTGCCAGGCACACAATGTAGTATTAACTAGTGTAAGAGCTAAGAGTTAAGAAAATCAGAATGAGAAAAAAAGAGAACAAAGAACGTGAAAACTCATTCTTTCACTTACAAATTACAAGCATAGGGAAACAAATGTAAAGATTTGGGATGTTTGCCTTACTTTTGTGTTAACTTATGCACCGGCAGACTAACTAGAATGTAGAAAATATATTAATAAGAGATTTATTTGGGGTTTATTTTGTACATAATGCAATAGGCTAACACATTTTCTCGACTTTTATTTACCATAATGAACCATTTTGAGTTTACAGAGGTAAAAATGATTCATACGTTATTATGACAGAAACATGCAGGCTGTTCCATGACAGTGACTAAAGTCTCAGTCCTGTCTGTGTTAGAAAAAAAGCATAAGGAATGAAAGCTCCATAAAACAGAGGATTTATGAAATGTCCTGGACTTGAATGTAAACACTTTTAACAAAAGGAAAGAAATTATTGACACAGTCTAAAAATGTGTTGAGCTTTCCATAGATTTGTGAGATGGTAGATGTAGTTATAAGTGACTAGTTTTCCAGTCTTTCAGAATTAAAGAATATTCACATGCAGTACTTGATATAAGGCATAAAAATTGAAAGAAGCAAAATGAAGGTAGGAGTGCAGTGTTTTATTTAGAGTTTCTCTTTTTCATATAGAGCATGTCTGTCGTACATGATGGGACATGAAACATTTTAGCAGAAAACTTATTTTGTACATAATATGCTTTTGTTGGTAGTTTGAATGCAAACTTTTCTCCCCACTGGTCAAATTGCATGTGTTGTTGATAAAGATTTGAAAGTATTGTTTACATTAAGCTCTTGCTAATTTGACATGTGCAAACATTTGGAGATTATTTCAGTACAGCTACAGTACATACACACACACACACACACACACACACACACACATACACACACACACACACACACACACACACTCACACACTCACACACATACACACACACACACACGTGTATATATATATTTGTTTTTTTTTAATATATTTAAAATATATTTAAAATGATATATAATCAGTTTCAGATCAAATTTTCTGTTATAATCTCCCAGTTTATTTTTACCTTCCGCTTCATCACTGACTCTGGTTCTAAGGCTATAATATTTATTAGAATCTATTCTAGCCCTTGCCTGCCCAACATCTCCATCTGGCTTTTGTTAATGTTTTTTACATTGGAGCACTGTCTCAAAGCAGCATCACAATATTAGCTCCTATTTCTAATATCTATGGCCAATGCGAAACTGAGCAAGCCTAGTGCAACAGTGGAAAGGAAAAACTAAATGTATAACTAAACATTATAAGGAACAAACCTTGGCAGGACCAAATTGCAACAGAAAACTTATATTTGTTGCTATAACTTCCTACGAAGGCCTAACAAGTCTATTTGCCGCCACACAATTTTGCAAATGTCAAATTTTAAGAGCTTTTTTCCAATATTTGAAGTTTGTGAAATATTGAGAAACTTGCATCAGAAATTGCAAGAATGTTTTATTTCATTTCTACTGCTCCAAATCAGAAAAAGATGGGAAGGCATGGGAAATTCAAATATAAAAAATGCACTGCTTCTTACATGTACTTTGACTTTTATAATCATTGCAGACAGCATAAATTTCATTACTAGCTCTAATTATATAAATTACCCAACTTTTTGGAACGTGTTGCAGGACTGAAATGCCGGAAAGGATGTGTATTAACACAGACAAACATAAAATATCTTAGTTTTATACCATCTGCTTTGAAATAAAAGTCAAAGTAATATATGAAACTGTGTTTCTTTAATATGCATTTTCCATATGGTCCCAAGTTGTTTTGATTTGGGGATGCTCAAGTCTGAAGCGACTGTGTGGTCTTTTTATTTAGAAAGTCAACCAAACATGTGATTTGAAAAGGGCTATAAGGGCTATCTAGAATGAGGTACAACTGATGCAATCTTCACAATCTTGCAATTGTGGGTTAAGAGTCTTGCTCAAAACCACAACAGTGGCAGCTTGGCAGATTTGATATTTGAACCCTAGACCTTCCGGTCCATAGTACAGTAAGTTAAATTCTAGGCTACCACAGTCCTATGCTTTGTAATAAGTTATACATTTCTGGTCTGTGGGCTACTAATTTAATAGCCCTGATTTATGGTATTGTGGTAATGCTATTATTTTATAACATATTAGTTGCTATTAAATTATATGTATGTATAGAGTATGGACTTTGGACAATCATATGGATGTCCACTATGATGGGTACTGTTTCGAAAGCCATCTGACCACTATTACATCTGACCATTGCAACAACACTTATCAATATTGCAGTTAACTGGGACCTAATAGGATTAGAGGGCACAATACCAAGCGATGAATTAGTGTTTAGTGTAGATTACATTAGTTTGGACTGCATAAATTTGCAGGAAGTAATGGTTTTATTTTACACCTTTGTGTGTAGTGTTGCTTTCCTGTTTGCCATTAGAATGTGTGTACCAAGTTCAGAGTAGTCAGATGAGAAGGTGAATTAGAACATAATTTTTCATTTTTATGCTGAACAGATAGCAGGTTAACTTTTATCTGTTCACACTTTTAACAAGCTATGTATCTCATATTTAAATAAAAGTTGGTTTCTTGTGTATAAATGTGTTATGTTCTTTTTGCTACTTCCAGATCTAAAAGAGACAGCTAGGCAATGTTCCAGAAAATTTGGTTTTCTAAGGATAAAATGAATGAGCCGAGCATTTTGCCTTATAGCACAAATACTGTAATTATTATTAAATGTGTCTGATGTGCAACCAAAACAAGTATGGTAAAATGACATTGTGTATCTTGCTTCTTGTGCTGAACAGATGTTTGGCAAGCAACCAACACTGTCCTCTTGTGTAAGAGTGACATCCAAAACACTGGAACCAGCCAGATGTCTTTAAGTGACCTTTGCTACTACCCATTGCAAACATATGGAATCACCACACTTAGATGTTCACCCAACTTTGCACTTTGTAGCAGAAAAATATTTAACATTTTTTCCTTTGCACCCTTGTGCTTTTTTAAATTAAGTTTTCCTACACATTCTGCACGCAATACCCCATAATGAGAAAGTGAAAACAAAGCAATAAAATATTTTTTTAAAGGAAAAACTAAAATATTTCAGTGCCATAAGTATTTGGACCCTTTAATCAGTATTTAGTTGAAGCACATTTTCAGTGATTACATGCTCTATTCTTTTTGGCTATGTCACATGGTTTGCACACATGGTTTGCACACCTGGATTTGGGGATTTTCTGCCATTCTTTTCTGCAGATCCTCTCAAGCTCTGTCAGGTTTCATTGGACAGCAATTTACAGGTCTCTCCAAAGATGTTTGATTGGGTTCAGGGCTCTGCCTGAGTCATTCACAGAATTCACAGAGTTGTCCACCACTGTTTTGTTTGCTGCATACTTATGGTCATTGTCCTGTTGGAGGATAACATTTCATCCAACTATGAGGTCCAGAGTGCACTGGATCAGCATTTCTTTAAGAATATTTCTGTACTTTGCTCCAATAATCTTTTACCCAACTATGACCAGACCAGAGAATCTTGTTTCTCACAGTCTGGGAGTCCTGTAGGTGTTTTTTGCAAACTTCAGGTTGGCTTTCATGTGTATTTTACTGCAGAGAGGCTTTTGTCTGGCCACCTGCCATAAATCCCAGATTTACTGCAGTGATGGTTGACCTTCTGGAAGTTTTTCCCATCTACATACTGGGTCTTTGGAGCTCAGGAAGAGTGACCATTGAGTTCACGGTCATCTCTCTTAACAAGGTCCATCTCCCCCTGATTATTTAGTTTGGTAGGTGGCTAGCTCTATGATGTTTGTTTCAAACACCTTTCATTACAAATTCTGAAGGCGATTGTGCTCTTGGGAACTTTTAGTGCAGCAGAGTGGGTTGTAGTTTCTCCATATTTGTGCCTCTACACAATCCTGTCTCAGAGCCCTACAGGCAGTTCTTTATTCCTCATTGCTTGGTTTTGATCTGATATACTTTGCTAGCCATGAGACCTTATATAGACAGGGGTGTATCTTTTCAAATCATGTAAACTGAATTTACCACAGGTGGACTTTAAACAAGGTGTAGAATCAGCTGAAAGACAATCAAGAAATATGGGAGGCCGCCAAAGCTAAATTCCCAGTGTCATAGCAAAGTGTCTTAACACTTATGTCCATGCGAAATTTAAGTTTTTTCTTTTTAATACATTTGCAAAAGTAATTTAAAAATTATGTATTGAATGCTGATGGATAGGGGAAAATTAACACAAAACTGCAACATAACAAAATGAAAAAAAAGTGAAAGTCTGAGGACTTTCCAAATGCACTATATATAGACAAGTTATATTTAGCCTTTTTATGGACAATTTAGCATAATTGCCACCGAATTCATGCCTTTGGACTGTGGGTGGGCACAGCATATGCAGTGTAAACCCATGTGGACAAGAGGAGGACATGCAGACTCCACACCCAGAAAGTGCCCGGGCTGCTCCAGGTGGGATTGAACCCAGGACCTTCTTGCTGTGAGCTAATAGTGCTACCCATCAAGGTAAGGTACCACTCCACAATTTATTGAATCATCTCATAATTCGCACTTCTAAAACTGGCACAAGTCTAAAAAAGCAAATTAGTGTACAGTAAAAAGACGGTATTTACTAACCTTGGTGATCTGTTGGTCTTGAGTAATTTAAAAAAACAATGCCTGAATAATAGAATCGGTTAAATCAGTGGAAAGGATCATAAAATCTAACAACTAGTGTGGTAAAAAAAAGTCTGTTGGCCCTGGTCAACTGTTTTTTTTTTAATTTGGTGGATATTTAAACAAAGGGTATATTAGCAAAACATATGGGTAGACCAAAAAAGATGTTAAAACATCAGGATGGTTGGTAAATGGTAAAACTTCAGGATTTTAACAATTTAACAGAATTACATGAAATTTCCGAACAGAAAGTCAAAAACCAGTACTAATGCCTAAACAGAAGATAACATGGCTACAATGGGTGAAAGAGAAGCAGTAATGTAGATTATGGTAATGAAAGTTATATGTAGCAATGATTCACAAATCTGCATTGACCAATGAGATGATTGTGACACCTTTTGTGGTGCTTTTAAATTTTTCATTTAAGTTGTGGTCTATGTGTTTATCTACCGTACATACTTTGGTAGTCCCCTTTACTCTGTTTCCAAATAGCCAGGACCCCCACATGACCCCCAGAGATCACGTATTTGGGTGTTGGATCACTCTCAGCACTGCAGCAACACTGATGTGGTGGTGATGTATTAGTGTGTGAAGAGCTGGTATATTTGGACCAGTCGCAGCAGTGACTCTTCACTCAATGTGCACTTTATTAAAGACTTTCACCTCCTTGCTTTCCCTTGTAGATGTAAAGTCAGAGACAGTAGCGCATCTGTTGTTGCACAGTTTGTATCAGTCATCCTCTAATTGTTCATTAGCACTCACAGAATGTGCAATACAAATTGTTATAGAATAAAATAAAGTTGGTAATTGTAGAACTATAAAGTGCAGTGACCACTAAAACCAAAATAAAAAATAAACAGCACATAAACTAAAAAATGAACAGCAATGTATAAAGATGACTACATGGTGGAAACAGTTAAATTTTGCTGCCCATTTATGTTATTAGGCTGCATGTCAAATAAAAGACCAGAAGAGATGGTATCATTCAGTCAGTCAATGATCAGTCATTGAAATATCCTTATTCCATCTATATAAAATAAATTTGGTGATAATGATAATGTATCTTGCCACAGAGCAAAGAGTTTGTCATCCAGCACCTCTGCGTTTCGTCATTAACCGTTCGCCAATAACTTCCGAGTTCGAGTCACCTTAATCACTTACACCCTTCAGGTGCATGGGGTTTGGTACCCCTCACATCACTCGCGGAAGCACTCACGCTCGCCGAACACTACACTTGTGTTACATTCCTTTCTCTTTGTGTCATCGTGTGTTGCTTCAGCGCTTCTGTCTCATCCTCACATCTTCCTCCATCTCACCATCCACCTCTATCGCTCACCATTACCCTGCATTTTTGTACGCTTTTTAATAAAGCCTCATTTGAAGATATTATGTTGTGCTAATCTGCCTGATCGGTCATGCTCTGCCACCAGCACTCATGGACCCTCCACTGAAGATCTTTTGCTTGTTCTATGCAAAGGGCGGTGCACCACGGTGAAGTTCGCCCTCAAGTTCCGCACCCTGGTGGCAGCTCTCATCATGCTGTTCAAGCAGGGTTCGCCAATGCAAGTGGACCACGTGCGCTTATCCCCAGCTGAACGACAGCAACACACAGGCGTACTTGTTCATCTACTGTGGCTCGGCCAACCACTGGCATGCCCAATGTGACTTGGTGCCTCCTCGCCCCTGTGCTCGCCTCATCCTTCCTGGATCTGCTTCTTCCATAATCCTGGGCATGTCCTGGCTCAGAAAAAACAAACCCTGCATCTTGTGGACAGACCATGACATCTTTAAGTGGTCAGCCACGTCTCTGCCTCGAGCCCGTCCAGAGGGTGAGTCCGGGCTCCTCGCCCATGGTAAACCCTTCCTTATGCCCCCACGACCTGCTGACTCTAACCCCTGTCATCAACCTTAAGCCCGAGGCCAAACATCACAAATCTCAGGTGTCTAACCTTCTCCAGGGAGGAGCGTGCAAATTAAGCTGAAATTTAGAGGCCGTAAAACAGGCCTCGATCCTCAAACACCCCAATCTGGAACTCCCCTTCCTGCTGGTGATTGACGTGTCCAACACCGGCGTCTGGGCTGTACTCTCAAAGCACCAGAGACGTAAGGCCCCCTTGCTTCCAGTGGCCTCCTACTCCCAAAAGCTCACTCTAGCCGAGCGGAATTATGGGGACATCACACTCACTTGCACCCTTCAGCCATTCGCAGTGTGGGACGCACCCCTCACGTCACTCACGGAAGCGCTCACTAGTTCATGCTTGTTACCGGACACACCTGACACTCATTTCAAACTGTATTGTCAATTTATAAGCTGCTCTTACCAGCCCACATGCGTATTCACCCGTTTTTCTATCTCTCTCTTTTCTCGCCAATCACCCCAGGAGTGCTGAATGAGGAGACCCCTGCCGCTGCGCCACCAGGTGATCAATGGAAATCTCGCCTACACCATCCGGCACTTACTTGACTCACATTGCCGACACTCTTGTCCTCAATATCTGGTGGATTGGAAGGAGCATGGTCCAGAAAAATCATTCTCACGTCTTCTTTTGTCTCACTCTCCTCCTCTATTGCTCATCATTACCCTGAGTTTGTGTAAACTATTCAATAAAGCCTCACTTGAGGCTACCCTGCCATCGCTCCCTGGTCCATACGCAGGTTGTGACAGTGTTGATGTTTTTTGCAGCAAATGCATATCAATACAGTGGCATGGTCAGTAAACTTTATTTTATAAAATTTACTTTATAAAATTTATTTTGCAAAGCTGATTTATTTTTGCCCAGCTTGATGTTAGAATATTGTTTTCATTAATACAATTCTGTATATATATTATGCTTGTACTTGATCTAAGTTTTAGTGGTACATATACTTTGTTTTCCATCACAGATCAGGTACTTTTTGTAATCTCTGTTGAAAAAGACATAAATACAGCAAAAAAATGTTTTCAGTCTAAATCTGAATTGTCTGAATTTGCTTTTAGAAGAAACTGTTTGAATGCTGGGAATACCAGTGGTGAAGCAGTAAACAAAGACAACTGGCATATGATCACAGACCCAACTGCTGTGGATTATGCTTGACTCAAGCCATGGAGGCCTTTATGACAGCGGTCATAGTTTGAGTCTAAACATGATGTTAATTAAATGTGTTTGGTTGTGCTGTTGGTGGCTGTCACTTCAGTAGTGAGACTGGGAATGTTGCATTTTGAACCATTTTGTTCCATCCTAAACAGCACAGGATGGAAACTAATTCCGGACAGGGTGCCAGGCAGTAGCAGGGCACATGCACACACACTCATGCACAATGGCAGTTTAAAGACAACAGCTGACCTAATGAACGTATTTGATATGTGAGAGAAAACTCAGAGAACACAGACACAAAGAAAACATACAAACTCCACACAGGTAGCAACTATGATAGAAATCTAACCTGTGAATTAACAGTGCTAATAGCTGTGCCACTGTGCTGCCACTGAACAAATAATTAAAAAAAGTAAATATTAAAAAAAAAACCTAACGTTTATACGTTTGAAAATTAAATATCCGGTCTTTGTATTTACAGTGCATCTGGAAAGTATTCACAGCGCTTCGCTTTTTCCACATTTTGTTAAGTTACAGCCTTATTCCAAATTGTATTAAATTAATCTCTTTCCTCAAAATTCTACACA
>JAUZSU010179151.1:0-12667 GCA_034780255.1 Parotocinclus maculicauda | reverse complement strand
GCCATCTTCACATCATTGCATTCAGTTTTTATTCACAATTTGTTTAGTGTCCCAACTTTTTTGGAATCCGCTTTGTATTATTTCTTACTTAAATGTTGCATGTTACAACCCTGGCTCAGAGAAAACATCATACTAGACTATAGTCATGTATTTATTTAGAACTAGAAAAAATACATAAAGTTACTTAAATAGTTGTGGTATCCACTACTTCTGAACTTACTGCAGAATGAGTGTATGTTGGGAAATGGCCACGTCTTTAACAGTTTTACGACTTATTTAGCAGACATCCTTATTCAGAATGACTTACAATTGAATTGAGCAGTTAGATGTTATGGAGCTTGCTTGGTGGAGCCATGGTGCCACAGTCTTCAGAATAAATATGCAGAAATGTATAGGTTTATGTAATTTGTGAGTCAAAAGTCACAGGACATGATTTTATTGCAGAAACAAAAGGGGGTGGGGGAATACATATCTGAATACCCCAGCAGGTAATGGGTGAGGGGAGGCTATCTTTTAGGTTATGTATGGAACTTGGTTTTGGGCAGCCTTTTGACTCACCCTTTATATATATATATATATATATATATGGCTAGTTATTAACTTGAGATAATTCAACCAGCGTGGATATTATTTCATTCTAAATTAACTTCCTGAAGTGTTAAAAATTTACAAATCTGAAATTATTTCAGTGTAAGTCTAGTGACGGATCTAAAGGCATAACAATGTGATTGGAAGTTTCCAGATATAAATATTCTAACCAGAACATGAAGTACTGGATTTGTATTGTTTAAATACTCAATATTTGCTGTGTTTTGTTGAGAACAAGCACATGATTATTGTGCTTTTGCTCACAAAAGTTATAGAATACTTTAAAAAGAAATACCGTGTTAAGAAATATCCCCTAAATTTTGTGAGCAGTGTGCGCACACACACACACACACACACATATATATATATATATATATATATATATATATATATATATATATTCTAGTGATTTAAAATGATTGGAGAGGTCTGTAATTTGTATAGTTGGTACAAGTCATCTGTGAAACAGGATCTAAAACAGCAATCCAGAAAATTACATTGTATGTTTCTTAAAATAATTAATTAGCATTTTACTGCATGAAATAATTATTTGATGCAATAAAAAACAGAACTCAATAATTAGTACAGAAACATTTGTTTGTAATTCCAGAGGCCAGACATTTCCTATAGTTCTTGACCAAGTTTGCAGGGATTTTGGCCTACTCCTCCATAAAGATCTTCTCCAGATCTTTTAGGTTTGGGGGTTGTCGCTGGGCAACATTGAGATTCAGCTCCAAAGATTTTCATTCCAGGACCTTCACATGCTTCTTACAGAGCCACTCCTTATTTACCCTGGCTGTGTGTTTTGGGTCATTGTTACTGTATGCTCGAAGATCCAGCCATGACCCATCTTCAGTGTTCTTACTCAAGGAAGGAGGTTGTTAGCCAAAATCTCGCGATACATGATCCTATCCATCAGTCGTCCTACACCGTTATGTGATTTTCTTGATTATTTTTTATTTATTTTGAAGTGCACCTAGAATAAAATTACAGACCTCTCTATTCTTTGTAGGTGGGAAAAATGTGAAAGTAATGAGTAGTGTGTGAATAACCCACCTATTTTCCATACCCAAATAACACCATTCTGGGTCGCATTCACTCATGCGCTTTCTCACCCTGGGACGCTTTATAGCTGCCAACTGACCTAACGCGTGTTTTTGGAATGTGGAATTGAACATTCGGAGTATCCGGAATACCATGAGGATAATATGCAAACTCCACACAGACAGTGTCCAGCATCTCTAGTGCTGTGAGGCAACAGTGCTAAACACTTAGTGACTGTGCTACCAATAATTAAAACATTCCTTGAATAATCCTTGGGTTAATTAAAACTTTTTTTTTGTATTTGAATCATTCCGCTAAAAAGCTGCCATTTGCTTTGTTATAACTCTTAAAAATGTAATTTCACTTTTAACAGTAAATCAACATTGAATCTAACAACACACAACTATTTGTAATAAGCGTTGGTTACTCAGTCTCGTTTCACTTTACAACAGTGTATATAGTGTATAAAATAACTTCTAAAATTTATAACAAGATAGTACGTTAAGTCTTTTAATTTTCAGGAGATCCAAATTATAAAACATTCTACTGACCATGTAAACTTTGAAATCTAATTTTCAGATGTTAGGGTAACAGGACTGAGTGAAAACCTGGGGGCAGGAATAAAATATGTACACAAAAATGCATAAAAACAAGATATCTGAATTATTTATATTATTATTTTACGTTGTAAAATGTAATCTTAGAGACCAGGGACAGTTTGTTTGTTTGTTTATTCGGCTTCTTTAATGTCGCCATCGGCATCAGTGACCATCTCAGTGACACACAAGGTTATATCCATACACTAGTTCATCTCAAGACTTGTAATATATAGATACACACAAGTCAATGCCAATTTAGAATAACCAATTAGCCTAACACGCATGTCTTTGGACTGTGGAAGAAAACTAGAATACCCGGAATAAACTCACGCAGACACGGGGAGAACATGCAGACTGCACACAGAAAGGACTCAGACCGCTCCGCCCTGGGATTGAACCCGAGACCTTTTTGTTGTGAGGCAGCGGTGCTACCCACCGAGCCACCTCACACCTGGGAAAGTTAACAAATGCTATTTTTCAGTGTTCTGGGATGCTTTTAGGTGTTCTAAATTATAAACCTTAAATTTGCAAATGCATCACCTTGCTTAGTAATCAAATGTTTCATATAGTTATTTATATTGATTATATATATATGTGTAACATCCTGGAGAAGGAAATTGCACCTATTTGTTGGAATCTGTTGTTCATATCTTAGACTAATGTACCAAAATGTTTGTATATATAAAGATTCTAAAGAATACGTAGTCTATGATGTGTAGATTCTTCGTTAAGTACCTAATTTGGTTGCATTTTTGATGCAGTTTTGTTTTACCAACAGAATGTTGTCACTGTAGTAATGCAGGCTGGTTTAATCAGTATTTCAAAATCATACTCAAAATCATTGTGTTAACAAATGCAAGGCTCACGGCTATGAAATTAGTGTTAGTCATGATTAGTAAATGTTGGAGTTCATAAGAAATGTCTAAATGAGCTTTAAAAAACTATACAATTCTTCAATTTGCCTCTTTATACCATGTTAATTATTTAGCTCACTTGTACCTTTCTTAAATGTTCCCCAAGTAACTGTAGGTTGCAGTCATTTTAAACCTAAAAGTTTTATCTATGTAGTATGATCAGAGTGTGTCTCATCCTCCTGATCAGAAGCATGCTGCTGTGACTGCAGGCTCCGTCCTGGGGGCCCTGTCTAACTAATGAAATGCGACAGCTCAGATATAATATCAATACTTTCTCCATGATTAGGAATAAGGAACTCCTGTTCTTTGGCAAGTACTAACTGCATTAAGCCAGCGAGGTGCTGAGGGGTGTGTGTGGGGGAGTGCGAAATGCAGAGTTAGTGTCTTATCAGTAGGTAATGGGGAGCAGACAGGTGACAGTGAAGAGAGGCCTGTTCATTACCCACACAATCGACTGTCCACACACAGACTCTTATTTTTCATTCTGCGTCCAGCTTGTTCTATTTCATTTACTGGCACTAATGAGAAAATGTCTTTATTGATAGCATTATTATCACTTTTCTGCCATTTGTTTGTTTTATTATGTTAAAGAGGGGTGGGTCAGTGTTCAGAAGCTATTAGGTTCATCTTGAAAATATGTCAGTTTTTTCAGGATAGGAAAAGAGAAAATAATTTGAAAAATACAACCAGACATATCGACATTATGCATGCAGCAATGAATATCATTTAGAGCCTGCCTGTTTAACCTATTTGCTCCTTGGCTAGTGAAAGTTTGAATTGCAGGACTACCACTGCTGGATACTTAGGTCAGTCTGTTAACTTTAAACTAACATGAACCAGTGTTAGCTTTTATGTTGGCAATGGTAGTGTGTGTTGGTTTAACATGCACTGCACCAATGTGCTGTTCGTGACAATAGCAGCAGATAGATGCTGTGCTTTCAGGAAAAAAAATGGATGAAACTACAGGCATCATGAGCTCAGGAAGTATGTGTGGAAACAAATTCTCGACATGAATTCATTACACTCATTTGCGATAACAAGTGCTTGTGATTTTAATTGACTTAATCAACAAATAGAATTAATCAGAGATTTCTAATTACTTGTAATTGATTGAATATCCACTGGGTCACTGTCAGTATGAAATGCCTGCATCCTTGCTTTGACTGGAGGGGGTTTGGGCTGTGCTGCTCCTTCTTGGAGAGATTAATTGAAAATATTGAAATTGCAGGCGCGGAAAAGAGATGAACGAAGAGGTGCCATCGTGCCAAAGCAGTAAGCGCAAAAGGCTGGTTTCTCCTTGTCTGCCATTTTCATACTTAAAAAAATCTGCCTTAGTGCATGGCCAATTCCAAACCCTTCTTTTTTTAACTTTAGGTGCATACAAAGCTGTAAAGTGGTGCTTGAAAGTTTGCAAATCCTTTAGAATTGTATGTATTTCTGCTAAGATATGTCCAAAGACGTTCACAGAATTATAAAAAACCAGCCAATTATACAAATGAGCCAAACATTTAAAACCTGCTTATTATTAAAATTATCCAATATTACATATATGTGAGTGATGAAAAATATGTGAACCTCTGGGATTATTTAATTTGAATGGGAAATTAGTCTCTTGTTTTCACCCAGTGGCATGACAGACAGGAATGAGTGGGCACATTTTAGTATTTAAAGAAACGGAATGTTTCATACTCCGATCTTCAAAACCCAATTGTGGCAGGGTATCATGAAAGAGTAAAAGAGCAATTAGAGGACCCCCTGAAAAAGAGGTGTTTATGCTCATTGGGCTGGGAAAAAAGTAAAATCTTCTCTAAACACTTTGGACTGTACCAATTTAAAGTTCAAGACTACTGAAACTCTCCCCAGAAGTGGTGTGTAACAGTCTTCATTGTCACAAATGTACCCAGGACAACAGCAAGCAACTACAAGCTTCTCTCACATTGTTTAATGTTAATGTTCATAAGTCCATCATCAGTAGAACACTAAACAATAGTATAAATGGCAGGTTTGCAAGGGGAAAGCATGTGCACAATCAGAAGTCTATTAGAAAAGCATTTTGTGGACAGATGAGACAGAAATAAAACTTTTTGGTTTAAATAAGAAGGGCTGTGTCCGAAGAAATAAATACACTGCATTCTTTCATATGAAACTTATCTGTGAAACATGGTGGTGGCAGTGTCATAGTGTGACATAGCCTAATTTTATTGCATTTGGGATGACTTGCTATCATTTTATAACTTTATTTTAAGTTATATCTATGCAAAAATGTAGAAAATTCTAAAGGTTTCACAGCCTTTCAATCACCATTTTTCATTAAACTGTATTTTGATAAAAACAGAGTGTGAGAATAAAAAGCATTAATGGTATATGCAGTTCGGGCACCTTCTCATTTTTGCACAGGATGTTAAGATTGAGTTTGAAATATTCCTAGAGATATTCTTTGTGCTGCTGTTATCCGGTGTCATGTGCCTCAGGCTTGATTGCCAGTTCAGATAGTGAGAAACCTCTAGATTAATACAGTAGGTAAGATGGATTTAGCCAAGTGATAGTGAAGCCAGAATCAGTACGACGAGAAAGAATAGTCATCTCGAGCGCTGGGAAGATTGGCTTAGCACTGTTGCATGCTTGGCGGCAGCTGATCTGATGATACCTTTATTAAAAGCTCCTGATAGATAAGCCTGTTGTGGGTTTGTTCATTTCATTGCCTTCACAGAGAATGGTCAACTGAAAGATGGCTCCCTTGTTTGGCTTCTGTGTTTGTATCTCTCGCTCTTTCTTCCTTTCTTTCTCTCTCCTTTTGATATCAGGCTAGAGCAACAGAGCGCATTGGCCAGCAGCCAGTTTCTCAGCCATAGCACTCAGCCTGTAGGTCTGAAATGGAGTCATTGTGTAGGTTCACATTCAGATACTGCAGGGAAAAGCAGACCACTTTACCGCTCCATGTATTTGGAAAAGCTTTTTAGCAAATATTGGCACACTATACTCCGCCTTTTCCCTTTGTCAATAAGGCAGGGCACAACGTTTTGGGGGAGAGTTGGGTGCAGATCAAATTTATTAAACCCAGCAACACAGAAACAATGCAGAATCTGATTTCTGGAAGTCTTGCAGCTCCATATGCTGTTCAGTATTTTGGATTATAGTCCAGGTTCTCGGTCTTTTAATCTGTATTAGTGGACTAGCTGTATTAATTGAGAAATAGTCAAACAGATTGTTTGCCATGGCTGCATTGGGGAGCAGAAGCGGTACAGGAACATGAGAGTACATGTAAAAGACTGATTTGACCATCTGCAACACTAACACCAGCTGTTGTTGTATAAAGATAAACAGAGTCCACCCAGGTTGCCGTAAATGTTTGCCAGCTACTTTTAGGATACAGAGTGATGCACCCTACTTATTTTACATGTATATAGGTTTGGTATTGTGTCAGCTTTGATCGTCTCGGAGTTTGCTAGATATTACTGTAGCATCATGGCCCAATTCGCCATTCTACAGAATAAGTTTATCACTTCTTGCAGTCCCCCCCCCTTCTGCCTCCTTGTCTGCCATTGCATTTTGCAGTCTCATTACCTGTTTAAAAGATGTGGGTAGCTGTAAATATATGCTAAAACAGAGGCTGAAACTGCTGAAGAAACAAAATCCAATTTAAATGTAATGGTGTTTAATATTTATTGAAAAATGTAAAGAACCAGTGGGGCAATGCCTTCGGAGCAGGTGGGATTTACATAAATTGTTCCAGGAATGTTTTTGTCACATACTGCACAAGGAGCGATGCTTGTCCATTTACTCAGTCTGCACTGCATATTTAAGGAGGGCTTAGGTACAGGCGCAAGACCATCAGCATCCTGAAGCCCTTTCACCCCATACCCTGACTGACCTCTGCTTGCTCAGGGGAATGTGTATGTTCTCGTGCTCTTAATCCATTTGTTGTAGCTTTGCTCTGGAGCACAGCAGCACAGCAACACAGCTCAAGTCTGTAACTATCAGAGTGTTGTTTATGTGGAGAGGGTGGAGGGAACACTGATTTACATGCTCCTGACAGCTGGATTGTTGTAGGAACCTCATCAGCACAGTCCTCAATTCTTCCCCTCTCGTCCGTATACTCTTTTCACTGACTCTCGTTCTTGCTTTACAGTTATCCCCTCCTTTTTATACTTCCTCTACTCTCCCTGCTCCTTGCTGTTATCATGAGCTCAGACATAATGGTATACGTCACATTAACTACAATTAGCACAAATTACAGACTCGTTACTTTGCAGCAGTAAAAAATTAGGGGATATTTCATTATAGGAAATATCATTATGAGATTTTTCATTTTGAAGTATCCCCTAATTTTTTTGAGCAGTACATCTAAACATCTGAATAACGTATAGGCTTGGACGTATTGCTGCTTGTTAGCTGATGTGAAAAATGGTGAAATATCATGGATCACCTTTTGGAGGAGAATTTGTAAGGCACAAAGTTAGCTAAGGGTCACTGTGGCAGTGCTGTATAGATGATTAGATCCAGCCAGTATTATGTGCATAGGATACCAGACCTTGCCAGAAGACACAATCATGAGTTGAACCTGTGGTGGTGGTAGAAACTCCATGAGAAAATGTGAAAAAATATACTCACCAGATAAATAAATAGTCACCTGGGATTGAAATGAACTTAATAGTGTGTAATCATTCCCAAATTTCTGACGAGTTTCCTGTAGACTGGGATCTTTTTTGCCACACATTTAAAATTTTCCATTGACTAGATGTACCACCTCTTCTCAATCTATGAATCCTGTCATACACTCCACAGGTCTTTGCAGGCTGATACGGCTTGTACAACTCAGTCTGCAGGAACATAAATTTACTACCACCTGAAATGTGCAAGGGGACTAATTTTTGTCTTGAGTATTGACTGACCACAGTTAATGCAAAAAACCATTCTCATTTCCAGTCTGGTGGATGATAGTTTTAAGTCTAGAGAATGAAAGTGACTTATATATATATATATATAATATAGAAGTATGTCTTTGTCTTTGTAGGCTCTCTGTATGGAAGTGCGAGGCCGAAGGAAGGGAATGGCCTCAGTGCTGAGGCTGTGCCAGAGGTTGCTGGAGGGACCAGAGGATCAAAGCTCTGAAGCCGAACGCCAGTCACTTCAGTTTCTACAGGTGAACCTGGAGAGGCGCTGGGAGGCCATTGTCATGCAGGTTCTCCAGTTGCAGAATCATCTCAAGCGCACTCTGGGTCGAGAACAGGTTGGATATCAAATGAATCCGAGCTTCTTTGTATTCTATGAACTAAGCTAAGGATGCACTCATGTTTACTGCATCACAAATGTATGGTCGTCAATGATGTGTGAATTCTGTATATAAGTAACTGCAGGGCTGCACAAAACCAGCAGGGCTTCCTGCAGTACTATCTATAACAGATTGTATAACTGTATACTATTACATATACACCCATTTGTTATCTGAGTATGTGTTTACCTAGCTTTCAAACTTGTTCATAAGGGTCAATTTGTTCCTTGCTCTGCTCCGTTCAAGGCTACGTATTTTTTTAGCCAGGCATATATAGACAATAATGCAGAACAAAGTAACAGGGTCACAGTACTACAGTTCACAAAGAGTATTATTATAACCTTAATGTATTAAGTAGTTTTAATGTATATTGAAAATCCTAATACCAAGCCCACTGTGTAGATATATACTGTCTGATTCCAACTCACCCCAATCTTAACTGCAAAATAAGCAGCATTTTATCCAACAAACCAAACCTCCAACTAGTGACTTGCAAGGTTGTAGCAGTATGTTAAATGTGGGAGTTCGACTTCCAGCTTTTGTTATGCAGATTCAGTGCATTCCTGGGTGCTAGCAGCATAGCTCTGTAGAGAAGCTCAGGGACCTGTTTGTGGATGTCCACTCAGTTATCCTGCTTTCATTTAAAGCAGCAAGACAAATGACTCAGCCCTCTCCAGCTCTGACCTTGCAGGGCTGAAGAGCAATTTCACTTTTGAAAGTGTTTTAAAAAAGGGGGAAGAAAAATAGCAGGGAGGGTCTGTTTTTGTTAATACAGTGTGCTGTGTGCAAAGATAAAATGTCCTTCTGCTGAAAAATGTAAAAGAAAAAGGAAATTGTTGCTCCTATATTTGCCCTTCATGTTTGAGAACTGAAAAGTTTTTCAATTTTAGAATGGGTATTTATATGCCACTTATGTCATTTTTTATGCCAGCATAAGGGGTGGTAATCTGAAACGTTCACTCTGTCTGAATTAGTTGGCCATACCCACTAAACACAGGAAACAATGTCCTGTTTACAGCACAGTCTATCAATGACAGAGGAAGGTTACATGCAGAATTTAGTATTAGAAATGCCTTTGGTACAAGTGTAGTTCAATGTAAGCAGAAGCAGTTTACAATGACGACTTTTTATTCGATTAGGCTGATTGATTGTTCTGACTGTAGAAGGTTTTTTATCATGCATTAGCAATCCAAGCTTCATCGTAAACATTTCCCTTATCAGCATGAAGAGAATAAACAGAAATCTAATAAAAATTCATTATATGCAATGTATGGCATATAAAATTAATGTTGAATTTGTGAGTTTATTAGATTAATGGGATAAAAGGATAATACTAATAGACCTTGCTCATTAACAAGATGCCAAGCAATTTGTATAATTGTATCCCATGTAGAATTCCTGTGTCTAAGCAGAATTTTAAAGAGCAAAAATGCTTCAGAGCTTAGCACTGGTTTGATCTCATTAAATGCATTACTAGCTCATGGAGATCTGAAATCTATTTGTGCACCATTTAAAAAAAATGTATTTCCTCTGTATCATGTCTATATTTTTACACCAATTTACTTTGACTCTATTCAGGTCCCAGGGAACCTGATTGAACCATCGCTTATGGATCTCCGTGGGTCAAGTGAAGACTCATGGGAATGGGACGAAATGGATATGACAATAGTTAATTTGGAGTCACAGGATTGTGACAGGCAAAACTTTAATTCTGTAGGAGAGTCTATAATTACTACTGAAACATGCCCCAGACAGATCAGAAGCATTCTGAATGCCCCCCAGTCACATCCTACTTCTTCGCATGTTTATCAGGTGTTCAGTCTTCCCCATGTGGAGCTCTATCAGCTGCCTAAGTACAATGAGAAGACAGCTTCAAATGCAGCCAAGACCATAGGGAAGCAGCCACTCTTAAAGAGCCTGAGCAAGGACTCCTCTTTCTCTTCAGTGGAGTCATTACCTGACATCATAGCAGGACTCGTGAGAGGAAAACAGGGGTTGTTAACAGATACAGCCAGAAGATCTGAGAGTGAGAGCGGAATAGTCAGTGAAGGAGATACAGAAACAACAGTTAATTCTGAGATCTGTCTGATTGATCAAAATGACAATACAAAGTTTCAAGGTATTCTTACTTCTGCTGTCCGTTCCGAATCACCTTGTATAGACAAAGTGTCAGATGAAGATATAGACAGGATACTGGAACGGGCCAACAAATGTGCTGCACTTGGAGACAGTCTGGCTAAAGAGACTAAGGGTCAAAGATACTTCATGACAAGGAGGAAGCGAGAGGAATCTGGAGAAAGCAGGAGAAAGCACAGAAAGGGAACTGTTGAGATTTTACTCAATGACCATTGTCTCATTCCTGACTCTGAGGATGAGGGCCATGACACTGAAGTATTTAGTGCAGGCTATGGTGATGATGGGAAGGTCCGAAGAGAGTCTGCTCAGCTGTCTCATGGGTCTTATCTAGACTCTCTCTATGCAGTGGGAGACTTATTTCCATTAGCCAAGGAGCCTCTCACACGCAGCATATCCCTCGAGAGCTGGCTGGCACCATGTAAGAGTTTGGAGGAAGCAGGCAGTCAGGGCAATCTGGGAGACATATGCCTGGCCACTGAGTCTACTGGGGAACTAAGCAAGAGAACTCTGGAGCTGCTTAAAAGACTAGAAAATATTCAGACCCCCCTAGACCAGAAAATGACTCGTAGCATTTCTGATGTCACCCTGCAAAGCAGCTCTTTTCATCTTTTGGGGCAAAGGCCCTACTCAGGGGGTGCTTCTTCCTCTGTCAATGAGAGCTTGGTAGCTTCTCTCACAGAGCTGAGTAGTGTTGATAACTCATCAGTAACATCTGAGGATCTGGCTGTGCAGAGGAACCGCTGCATGGCCCAAAACTCCAATACATCTTTCAGGAAGCACAGTCGCCGGCAGCAGCTAATGGACGAAGCAGACGCCAGTGTGAGCATGGTGGTGAATGTGTCTTGCACTTCGGCCTGCACTGACGATGAGGATGACAGTGATCTGCTTTCCAGTTCTACCCTCACTCTCACTGAGGAAGAGTTGGGATTCAAAGATGATGAAGACTCCAGTATTATCTCGGAAGAGGAATATATAGAAGGCACATTTTCCCCAGGGCTAGACTACATGAAGGGGGAGTTCCCAGGCTGGGTGAAGCCCAGAGTACAGAACAGAGAGAAGAATGAGACAGACCTTTGTGATGAGTTGCAGTGTGGGACCATGTCCAGGGAGATTCTGTCTCCTGTGAGGACCACCAGTGATTCTAATTTTTTGAGCCGGGCTGCTCTCAAGCTCTTAGAGGCCAATACTGCTGTTAAAAATGACAAATTGCAGAATGTGGACAGTGACCACAGGGATGCCACCAGAAACTACATCAGTAGTTTTGTTGATGACATGGAGAATGGGAATGTGAGCAGCACCCATATCAAAGGGAAAGATGAAGATGAACTTCTCAGAGAAGAAGGCAGTCTGATCACTAAAAAAGGAGAATCATGTCAGGATTGCTACACCAAGAATGCTTTAAATGGTGATATACTTGGTATGGTATCCACCTCATGTGAGCATATCACAATGCAGTCTAAAGACCTGTTTCTGGAAGGCCAGTTGAAGGGAGAACTACCATGTCATGGCCACAGTCTGTCGCCAAAAGGAGCACATGTGAACTTAGTGGAGCAGTTGGCTTCTTTTCAAAGTGCTGTCCAGGAAAATCACAGAGGGAGCTCATCAGATTGCTGCAGCTACACATCCTTTCCCTCTAAGGAGGAGAAAGGTGAGAATGTCCACAGCTTTGTCATGGAGATCATTGACTTGACTTCAGTGGCACTGAAAACAAAAGTCACTCAAGCAGAGCAACCTCAGGAATCTGCCAGCTCTACCTCGGTCTCTCAAATCAAGGAGAAAGTTCTGGAACACTCCCATCAATCCATCCATTTACGCAAGGGCGATTTCTACTCCTACCTGTCACTTTCCTCCCATGACAGTGATTGTGGGGAGGTCAGTACCTGCATAGAGGACAAGAGCAGCACCCCAGTTCTCTCCAGAACCCCTGAAATCCGTGACGAAGAGCCCCTGTTTGAGGCCTGCACAGAAGAAGTGTACATTGGCCCTCCTCTCTGCTACAGTATGTCCATTAGCAAATGGCCCACAAGATGCAGCACTAACAAACTCACAGCCTCTTTGTGTCCTCCGAATCAAGCTCCTCCAAAAGCCTGTGATGAATACAAAAAAGCACATGG
>JAUZSU010179141.1:0-12668 GCA_034780255.1 Parotocinclus maculicauda | reverse complement strand
GCTCCAGGCTGTATTGCGTTCTGGAAATCTATTATGGCTCCTCAGCAGGACCCACTCACTTCACTTCAATCATCCATCTACACTGATCCATATAAGCCATAAGGTACAATGGAGAAACATTAGGGAACTGGATTGCTTATTTCCTCACATAAATCTAAAGCTATGCAGATGTGGAGCGATGTATTCTTTTGAGATTTGGCTTTAACAAATCCATTCCTCTTCTAAACGAGTGTGCTTTAAGTGGAGTGCATTAGAACTAACCACACACCTTTAAAGCGTGTAATTGTTTCTTCAGGCAATTTTATGGCTGTCCTGTGGATGTGCCATTGAAAATATCTAGAAAAACCTGTATCATATGCATATGTCTTATAAATATATTTACTATGATTCAAATACTGTGTGTGAATCCAGGACAGGTACAAAGCACGGAGCATACTAGCATTGCGAGCCATGAATCACTTCAGCAAGAGCTATGTCATGGGAAAGAAGTCACAAGGGAAATTAAATCAGGTTTCATTTGAAAGAGCAGCTCAGAGGTGTTTCTTCCTTCACAGCATGAAATACTCAAGCATTCGGGAGTGCCAGGACCTTTAAAGGGCACAGAGAAAGAGGAAGCAGGTAAAAGACGTAACACGATTATCATGTGTACCTTTATTTTAAACACGATGACAACAAAATATAATGGCACAGATAGGAAAAATTATTACAAGCTCATCTTGTATTCCACTTCAGCAGTGAGAAGAGTTTTGGGTCCAATTATCCTGGACCCAGATTCAGTTTATTCACACTGGTTTACATGGCACCCTCATTCAGAGCCTTGCTCAAGGAATCAACAGGGCCAGCTTGGCAGAGGTAAGATTTGAACCCTGGACCATCTGATCCATAGACCTTAGCAGCTAGGCCACCACAGTGTTGCAACAACTTTCTTATAGTTAATCATTAACACAACACCAATTTTATAATAAAGTGTTATATAAGTGTTTAAAAAGTAGATTTTTCATGATTGTTTACCAAATTTGTAAAGGCTACACTTTAACACATATTATTGATGTCATGAACGCCGGGGTACGGAGGTTCGAAGGGAAACACAAGAGGCAGACGTAAGAACGAGAGGAATCGGGAAGGAACAGAAGGATACGAAAGGTATGGAGCACGGAATCTTGGAAGGAAAAGACGAGAACCGGCCAAACACAAAGACAGAAAGGGGTTTAAATAAGAGAAAAAGAGAGAGTGACAGGAGCGCCATCTGCTGAGCGGGAGGCGCCAAGGGAGAAGGCAGCCAGGAGAGATTGCCAAGAAGCAATCTCATCCTGACAATTAAAGACCTATTTACATTATCTAAAGACCATAATATTCTGGTTTTGAGTGCCATATAACATTTACACTTGTGCACCACACAAGGTAAGCAGAACAGACAGAGCCACACATTAGGTTTTACTCAATTTAATTAAGAATACAGTACGTGTGTACAGAGGTATAAACATGGCTCAAGCAGTTTATAAATCTGGGGCTCTCTTTTCTTGATGATGAGGAAGTGTTAGTCTCTTTATATAACAAATTACTTATGAGGGAGTAGGATTATTTCAGATCATAATTTTAGACAATTATTTGAGCATAGAAGTTCTTCACAGTGAGTGCTGTGGAGGCTGTGGAGGAACAACGTCGAAAACGTTTAGAACAATGAGTTTAATAAGACACTTGACACAGCATGACCTCGCTGAATATGTGGAAAGCTAACAAATGCAAAGAGGTGAAATCTAAAGCTACCAAGAACACAGAGTCAGGAACAAGAATGCAAACAAGCCACAAACAGAAGGCTACCAGAACTACAAGCAACAACTACAAGAAACAAGAAACCACTAACCAATCAAAGGCCATGTACAAAACCAGGAACTTGGAAAACTCTGGAAAAGTGTGTGAAAAGATCCGACATGGAATCACATGAGAAGAGGGGCTTATACAGTATATGCTAGTCACAATTGAACAGCTTGCCATGGAAACCAAAAAGTGTCAGAGAAGAGCTATGTAGATGATGTGGCTCACATCATCAAGAACCATTCACTCACTAGTCGATCTATCAATGTGCCTCACAGCAAGAAGTTCCCGGGTCCAATCCCAGAGTGGAGCAGCTTGGGTCCTCCCCGTGTCTGTATGGGTTTACTCCTGGTACTCCCTTTTACTTCCATTGTCCAAAGACATGCATGTTAGGTTAATTAATGTCTCTTAAGTGGTCCTTAGTGTGTGACTGTGTGTGTGTGTGTGTGTGTGGATGGATTATATTAAAATATATTTTCATTGCATATATTAATTTTTGTTGGAATTAAAATAATTTATGTACTGTACCAAAATGGCAATTAATATGCGTTTGGAGACATGGAGTCTTGAGTTTTTATTTTTTATAAACATTATTACTGTTTCAGCCATTTAATCCTGACTTTTGCCTGTAGGCTGCCTTTTGCCCTTTTTATGTCTCTCCTGACCACCCTGACCACCCTGTTGATTCCTTTGTGCTTCATAACACCTTAACACCTTCTATGGTGTCTTTCTTGTGTTTTCGTTTTCATCTTTTATCACATAGATCAAGGATGTCAGCTGTGACTCAGCTCTCCTTGATATTGTGGTGTTTGCTTAGGATTTCAGTTGCTGTTTCAGTCAGTGCTGTGTTAAAAGTGGTGGTCAGCTTTTTCACATCTGTGCTGCATTTGTGGTGGCCAAATGTTTACTAGCATAAATATAGCAGGCAAATTGCAGTCTTAGGTCTCTCTTATTGGTCTCCATGTTGCAGCTCTGGTCTCAAGCTTATTACCAGTTTTTGCAGGCATTAACTCCCATTCAGGTTAGTTTAAGTAGTGCACCAATAGCATTAACACTTTACCTTGATGTGTGACAGAAGGCAGGGTATTAGTTAACTCAGTTATTGACCTTCTGATACATCTTTAAATGTTGTTAAAATCCTTCAAATCAAAGTGAAAATTTGGCCCATCCCTCTCTTAGATACAGGCAAGATCCCTTAACTTGGTCTTAAGCTCTAGGACCAGTGACTACATCTTATAAAACTGTCATCATAAACCACAATGTTGACAGTGTAATTTCTTCCAGGTTTTGCTTTTATCTGGCCCAAGATTACCCACAAGATAGTGAGAGACTTTTGGGGATGGGAGCATGTTATCCTATGCAAGTTCAAATGATTTATGCGGTCCAAACATAATACAGGTATATGTCATTTAATGACCATATTTATCTGTGTGATACAAGATGCTGACCTAACTGGAAATTGTCGTAGTCACAGTCTGTTTTTGCTACAACGTTACGGTTATCGTTGTTGGTAAGATTATAATTTTGTTCAAACTATGCATAAATGAAACAGAGATATTGATGAAAACATGAGTGGAACACTGCCATTAACAAAGCATCCAATGCCACCACATTTTTAATGTATAGAAATTCATAATAATATAGAAATTACAGTGATGTTTTTGTTACCACCTTGTCCAGGGAAACACTTCCATCCAAGAGGGTGGTATGATGGGCCTGATCCTTTTGTTTTACATAAGCCAAAAATGCACCAATAGACAGTATTACTAACAACACAGAAGATACACCTGAAGAAACAGACTCATGTTACGACATCGTCAGAGACTACAATTATGTGTTAGAAAGACATGACATTCAGAATTTTGGGGATCTATAAAGATGCTCAAAATCAAGACCAATGAGATCAAATTCACAAAGCTTCTCCACAACAAAGCAGTATTCTTGTACTGTAGAGCATTTGATTAGTTCACGACTACTGTCAGAGTCATTGTTGAACTACTTCCTAGAAAGAACCATGACATTTGTCTTGAAAAGGAATAAAGGAACATTCAGTGTTGCTGGCATATTAATCACCAACTTACTCTTTGCCGACGACATTGATGGGTAAGCTGGCACTGAAAGAGGTGGGTGAGCATCTTGACAAATCATCAACACCTTATGGCATGCTGATCAGTGCAGAAAAGACCAAATTGATGACAAAGATTGTCAATGGCAAGCCTGACATTAAAATCAAGGCAAACAAGCTGGAAACAGTCCACAGTTTTAAAGGCTCAAAGCTAGAAGTACTTGCCAGAATTGCACAGAAAAATATAGCATTTATTATAGCACACAGTTATAGTCCATACAGGATGATAACATCATCCAAGATGCTTCCTCGTAGTTTTTTTTCTCTATGCTGGTAAGACATGTATCCTGACAACTGATCTAGAAAAACTTCATATCATGGAAATGTAATGTTTACATTCACATCTTGTACAAACACATCACTAGTTAACGTTGTAGTAATCGAATGTGGTCCTAATCTTGTGTCGGTCTTGGGGTAAGGTGAAAAGTGTCTGAGGTAATGTTAATGATATTAAAAAGCACTTTATATTGTTATTCCTCATATTTATTATTGATCCACACAGCTCAAACTGCTAAATGTACAGACAAATACTGTTGCATAGATAATCACTTAGTGTTGTGTGTTATCTACTTCTGGAGTTGATCTGACTGATAATTATTAAAATCGATTTAAGTTTAAAAATGACAGAATGAACAGTTCCGATTCAAAATTCAATCAACAAAAGTTGCTCAGTTTCAGTAGCTCACCCCTTTTCCTCATGCACATAAACGTGTGACCAAAGGTATTGGGACACAAACCCACATTCTTTCTACTTGCCACATTTCAAGCGCTGTTGTATTCTCTTCATACAATGGAGATATAGTTAAGAACAGAGCTTTATCTACCATTATTAAATATCAATATCCTGTTAAACAAAATAAATCCATCATTTCTTTACATGCCTAAATAAAATCTAAACTCAGAATGGCTGGAGGAGAAAAACACCTTACTGCTTTTCTCGCTCAATATCCAATCAATGAACATGTTTTACTTTGAATAGTCCAACATTAAGATGCTTGCTATACTTAACATTAGTTTAGGACATTTTTTTGTTTGAGGGCAATTGTTATTATGGTTTCACTTTTAATAATAAAAATAAATAGGCTGGATGGTGGTAGCTATATTTAGTTTACTCTATGTGGGGATTCTGGTTACAATTTAGAGGAGAAGGAAACTAATTAAATGCTTTCAAATGTTACATTGCCATAGTTTGACAAAGACTATAATTTAATAATAATAAATAATAATTTATAATATTTATTATTAAATGCTACATTTTCCAAAATACAGGATTAAACATAATATTATTTATTAATACGTCATACATAATGCATTATAATGAATGTAAAATCAAATACAAACTATTTTTGTTTCCATTTTCCTTTTTTTATTCTTCTATATATCTGGTCTGAAACTTGTTTTGTTTTTGACTTGTACTGGATTTCATTTGCATTATATAATTTCGCAGACACATTTTTATCCAGCCTGGCTTACCATTAATATAGTCTCACAACTGTGGCAGAGGTGGGATTTGAACCCTGGACTTTCTGGTCCACAGTCCAGTCCTTAACCAACAGGCCACCACAGTCCCACACTACAACGTGTCACGGTTCAGTGAGGCAGTACAAATCAATCTATTGCAAGCCACAGGCCAGAAGGGTGGTTGACCACTGTGAATAGTGAAGTGGTTTAGGAATATCATCAGGACTCTAGATCATTGGGGACTGCAAAAAACATCTTGCACGGTACAGTATGTGGATTAAGAAAGAGAGTTAGATTAAATATGCAGAGGGAAAACTATATTTAATAAATGGACAGATCTGACCTTTGTATAACCTCAGAGATCGGCAATGGATAGACCAAAAATTAGCTCAATGCCCAGTCCTCAGTGGCTCATCAATGGTCACCAAGGCTCTGAGACAGGTGAAATGAAGATGATGATTTTATAAAATTGTTTTGCATACAAGGTATAAGACCGCCTTTCATTATTACACTTTTTATGTAATTCTGCTGAACATTAAAATCCTTAAAATGTATGTTAGCCATTATGGCCTGTTGTTACATATCTGCTGTCCAAACCGAATATAATGTTAGAGATAACAGAAGGTTAACAAAAGGTGTCAGGATGTTTAGTAAATCAGACAAAGAGGAGGATTACTTTCACATTGCTACGATCAAACAAAACGGCACTGCGGGAGCTTTCTTCAATGACATTTCAGGAGCTTATCAAGACTCCCCAGATATCCAGTGGGTGTGAAATCATTCAATAAACATGCACAGCTTAAAAAGTAGCCTTGATTAAAAGACCCCTCTTATACAAATGATAGTGCCATTAATTAAAACAAATAAAATATTAATTGTGACGCATTGAGTCTGCAAAACGCTTCATTCATCTTGTGGACCTGCAATGACAAGCTGACACTGAAGAAGAGCTCTGACATGTCTATGGTATTAATCACAAGTGGAGTTAATGACTGTGGTCTCTGAAATAATCTTCATCACACGCTCTGGCTCATGGGTCCTTGGCAAGTGAATCGGGAGCTCATTTCCTGCTATCGGATTTTTAATGGTTTCCCTTTTATCAGAAGCATAGAGCAGAAGCAGCTGAAAAGGTCATCACTTTGTCAGAGTATATAAGTGATAGAAAAATGTGCTTTGGCTTTACAGTTTAGAAATAAGAATTAATTTTCATTTTGTAAGGCCACACATATTCACATCATTGTGAACACTTGCAGCTGCTCGAGCAGAACTGAAACTGGGGTTATGACTGTTTACTGATGACTTTGAACCTGCTAAACAATTTGAAACACTGTTTTTGGTCGAACAAATGGCGACCAAAACTCACTTCTTCACTCAACACTAAAGTGAAGACTGGTTGTACACTTGCAAATATAATAAAACTAAAAACATGTATATAAAAAAACATTACATTTACAAATTACTTACATTAAATACAATTAGTGCCTATTTGTACTACAATAAGGTAAGAATACAAGAATACAAAGCACATCTGTAAGTTGCTCTGGATATGGGTGTCTGATAAATGCTGTAAACAATTTTTGCATAGAATTCTGTAAAATGAACTCAATGAGCTGCATTAAAAGCTATTGCAATAATAATACTGATTTACAATTTACTGGTAGTACTTATCTTACAGTAAAGAGATTCCAAAGGCATATAGTAATTGTGTAGTTTGGAAGATTATTCAGAAAAAAACTACAAGAATGTTCCTGTGCAAGACATGCACCAGAACAGGGTTCTACAGTTAGAACTCATTCGTTGAACTAACAGGGAAAATAGATACTTTCCAACTTGCCCCACATCTGACACAATCACATGACAGGACAGAATCTGTCAGCAGCATTGATTATCACTGCAGTCATTAAAAATGCATTTTATTTAGTTCATACTTATATAAATGTAGCAGTACACTCCTTCATAGCAACAGAACTCCCTAATGACAATGGCTTCTTTCAGTGGGATAATCCATGCTGCCATGCCGCAGTTCGGAAAGTTGCAATTCTTAAACTGTTCAGAATAAGAAATGTAACAAAGGTTCTGGCCGAGGTTTCATATTTCCCAGATTTTAGTCTGATAAAGTTGTGGGATGTGCTGAAGACCAACACATGGAGGCCACTCCTTACAGGACTTAAAGGGTCTACTGCTCACATTATGGTATCAGATACCATAGAGCACCTTCAGATATCTTATAGAGTCAATTTTTGTTGACGTTATGTTTGGTTGCTGTGTATATTATTGTATATTATTCGAATATACTGTTCACAAAACATGGGGGATACTTTCAAATGAAATATCCCATAATTAAATCCCCTAATTTTTTGTGAGCTGTGTATATGTGCAAAGGAAACCTAGGAAAGGGAATACAGTGTATGCAAATTCCACTCAAATTCAGTACAGAATGGGAATCAGACCTAGGAGGTCTGGAGGTCCAAAAATGGCTAGATATATTATCAAATGTTCAACTGCCAAACCAGATCAGAAAAAGCTTAAGGCTTAATTTAAAGTTAACTGCACCATTGATGACTGCACAGAGCTTAAGGATTCTGGATTAATGAAAGCCAACAGTGAATGCAATCCTATGTAACCTGCAAGGGACAGTCAAGAAAAGATCTTTTATTTCAAAGCCAAACTGACTCTCGGCCATTAAAAAGGAGTAACATACACTTAATATATACTGCTCACAAAAATATGGGGATCTTTTAAAATGAAAAATCCCATAATTAAATCCCCTATTTTTAGTAAGCTGTGTATTATACAAATATTTATTTAATGAATAAAATAGACTTAAAAGCATCAGCCAAATAAATGCAACTCTGCTCTATATATATATATATATATATATATTACATGTTACTAACTGATCAAAATTGCTACCTATTTGCCATGAATAAATAAACATCACTGTCTACGTCCATGCTAATTTGGCCTGTTATTGTCAGATGACAATGTGCAAGGAAATTTGCAGTAATTCAGCAAAATCAGAACATTCTATCTACAGTATTTACTATTTTCAAGGAACAGAAGATGGCATTTAATTTTAATTACTCTTAGCAGACTGGTAATTTTGTTGTTTACTTGTATGTTACTTTGTATGTTTTGGCTGCCCAAGCATACTATATAGAAGAAGTACCCAAACAGGTACCCACTGTATGGCAGTGATACAGTACACACATATACTTATTTTAAAGTTCATCTGAACCCATTTGCCAGAATTAAACTTAATCACCATATGATCACCACTAACCAGGAGTTTGCAGGTTGGTGGACAAATGAAAATGGCATGGTGGTGGCATAACAGTAGTACTGGTGGTTCTGCAATGTTAATGGCTTTTAAATCCTTACACACTGGATTGTGGTGTGCCCTACCAAACCACTGTCATAAGGTACTCAGCCCTATTTGACCAGCAGCAGCCCTCAAGCCCTGGCATTTCAGAGATCCTCCGATCCAGTCATCTGACCAAAATAATTTGTCAAGTTCATACAGGCATTTACAACTGCCCAGTGCTTCTGCATCCAACATGTTGGCTATAAGACATGACAATTCACTTCCAGTCCCAGACCTTCACAGTATTTGTTTAGCAATCTGTGTGTGAATCAGAATGTTTCAGATCGCCTGTATATATGTATACCTACCAACAGGGTGACCATAAGTCCCTTATAAGACATAAAAAGGCATCTGGTCAGGATTTAGAATTTGCTTTAAAAAAATGGATTTGATTTTGTTATAACACTGACAATTGCATACCCCAATTATTAGACATCATGTGTATCTTTGCATTATTTTTGTCTTTTGTCACTAGGCAGAACCTTCTGGTAAATAATGGGTTGATGTGTGGACATGCCCTGCAGGCAGCCATTGGTCAAACTGCTCCTCAATCATTAATCTCATGTGTAAGTATTACAGCACAGCAACAGCCAAAGGCAGGGAGATTAGTGCATGTTGTGGAAGTATACCTAAGGTTCTATTTTAAATCTATAGCCTTAAACAGAAACAACATTACTGTAATTGTTAATGAACTTCCATTACCCTACCCAGACCAGATTAGTGGACCCCCCATCCCCTTTATCAACCATTCTGTTGGCATCCTCTTTTTGTGTCACCAAAACTGTTACCTGCCAGATACCTCAAACCACATCTCATACTACAGCGCAGGACCAAGCTATACTTACTTAAATGATCTAAGCTTTCTGAGGAGATTGGGTGTCTTTCTGAATCTTGCACTTGCTAAAGTTTCTTCTTCATCACACTTATGGATTTTTCGTTTCCATTGTTGCCCTAGGCTTGCTCACTGGGGGGGTATATATATATATATATAATAGATATTTGCATCACTGCTTTGAGACAATGCTTTGTGGTAAACGTGATATATAAATAGCTCTGACTTTATCATATTAAATGTGGTAACATTTTAATTTTATGTATTTATCATTAGTACAAATATATTTTGCAAAAATTTATATGATTCCCATGCCACATTTATTAGCAATAACAGGATTTCTTATCAATATTCTTAATTGTTATATTCTGTTAGGTTATCGTTGGCCAATTTGATATTTTCCATGACCAACAATGGTCTGATACAGAGCCACAGTGGTGTGACAATATCCAAATGTCATTGCATGTTACTACACATTGTGATACTGATACTGCAATACTTGCAGTGATACTGCAACGTACAGTTTAGCACAGCTCCATGTGATCTGCAAGATGTTTTGCTGATGCTTTTGTACAATCACAGGAAGCAAATACAAACAACTGAGTACTACCAAACCCTGTAATAAGGTCATTAGCCAACCAAGCTCTTTAGCTTTACTTTAATGAAGAAGAGCAGGGCAAAGAGATGATGAATTGACTTTAGACGTTAGAGTGTAGAAACTATGAAAGTGTCACATCTAGAGTCATTGGGGTGTCCATTGCAAGCTAATCATTACTATTTATCTGAATCTACTATACATTCTTTAACCATAAGAACTATTAGTGCAAAACATCAATTAACGTCCAGTTTACTACTCTGTCAGGTTCAGTCCTGCTGGAGCCCAGTGAATGAAACATAATAAACAAACGGGGAGCTAAAAGAAGCCTGATGACAGTTTTGTTTGCTGAGCGAGAAAATGAATCCAATAAGAAGTTGATTATTTTTTAAATAGATAAACACCAGGTCATTTATCTGTTATAATCTTTATTTTGTTCACCACATTACCTGTTGTTTGCTCACTCTGTAATCTGCCCTAAAGAGAAAAATGCAGTACTGAGGATTTTGGCACTCGGGTCGCTCAGTGGTTATGGCTCTGGAATACTAATAAGACTGTTGTTAGGTTAAATCCCAGCTTAGCAAACATACCAGTTTTGGGAACTTGGAAAAGGCTGTTCGCGATTACCAGGTCAGTTTAATTGTAAGTCATTTTTGTACTTTATTTAACATTATTAAAGTTTGAGTCTAAAACAGTCATTTATTTACAGAAGTACCACAGTACCATGATAATGTAATGTCCTGTAATGAATAATTAAATGAATATGTTCCAGACCATCTGAAAATCCATATTGTATAAAGCATTGTATAAAGCATTATATGCATTAACTGAGCAGTATTGAATACAGCATTAACCTTTTTAACACTAAGCAAATATGTAAAAAATTACAAGAACATTTACAGTAGGTTTTCTTTTCATCAAAATGCATGGAAATCCAAATCTGATGAGCTACAAAGTAGTGCGGTTTGATTGTATGTATTTATTTCTTCTGTTATTTAAAACCACGTCCACAGACTGCAAGTCTACAGCTGTAAAAGTACCTAAAAAAAATAAAGGTGTCCCTTTTACTTTATGTCTATCATTAAACATTTTACCAGCCTACAAATTTCATCAGAAAGGCAGGTCCCCATCTGCAGGATTTTATAAGGAATGTTCTAACACTAAAATGCATTTTAAGCACAAACAAAATGACAAAAAGAAACAAGTGTCAGGGACACACAGCAAACGACACAGCTAGCAAACAAGGCACAACTTAAACAAAAGCTAATAAACATGTGCACATATCATGCTAAAACACGGGCTACACAAACAGACAATGCTAATACAAACAATCCAAGACCTAATACACACACAATCTAATACACATGCACACAGACAATGCTAACGAGACCAAGCACTGATAATAAAAGCAAATAACTAATACTAACAATGCTAAATACCAACAATGTTAGTATAAACAGATCATGGCAAAACATGACAATCAAACATACTAACACAAACAGTGAATGATACAATGACAGTGAAGCTAACGGCCAATGCAAACAGACTTTGTGTTGACAAGACTAGGCGATAGGCTAGAAGAGACAATAACTGATGTAAACAGATAATCTAACACAAAGCTATTAGGATCAAAACACTGATATATAAAACATGCAACATGCTAGCTTAAGGAATCATAAGAACTAAGAGCACAGAGACAAGGAGAAACATTGAACCAACAAACCTGAACACAAAAGAAACATTTCTTGTACAGTGACGTGCCTGAAAGGTTGGAACCAATAAGCTGTAATGAAGCAGAGTGCTGTGGGAGCGAA
Source organism: Parotocinclus maculicauda (assembly GCA_034780255.1). Lineage (NCBI taxonomy): Eukaryota > Metazoa > Chordata > Actinopteri > Siluriformes > Loricariidae > Parotocinclus > Parotocinclus maculicauda. The sequence continues at coordinate 662 of JAUZSU010179141.1, read as the reverse complement.
AAGGTTCAGAGGAGGGCCAAGTCATCTTCTTCTCTGGGTTCATTGGTAGATGAAAAAGCCCGGCATTGGTGCATGATCGCCATCACCAGGACTGGATTATGTGCATTGTAATTTCTGTATGTACTGTATATGTGCATTTTAAAATTCTACAAATCAAATTAGTCTTCTTTAGAAAATTCGTAGGTTTCTCGGTGGGTGGTACCACTGCCTTACAGCAAGAAGGTCCCAGATTCAAATCCAGGGTGCAGCGGCCTGGGTCCTTTCTGTGTGGAGTCTCCATGTCCTTTCCGTGTCTGTGTGGATTTACTCCAGGTACTCCGGTTTCTTTTTACAGTCCAAAGACATGCATGTTAGTTTAATTTGTGTCGCTAAAGTGGCCCTTAGTGCGTAACTGTGTGTGCACGCCCTATGAGGGATTGGTGCCCTAGGGTCTAGGGCTGTTCCTGCCCTTGTGCCCAAAGTTTTCGAGTGGGCACCGGCTGGCACGTGATCTCGTGTGGATTAAGCGGAAGATAATGGATGGATGGATGGATAACAAAACCATCAGACTTTTTTTTACTGTCATTAATTCTGTCTGCTAGCTCAATATACAGTGCATCCGGAAAGTATTCACAGCGCTTCACTTTTTCCACATTTTGTTACGTAACAGCCTTATTCCAAAT
>JAUZSU010179130.1:0-12670 GCA_034780255.1 Parotocinclus maculicauda | reverse complement strand
TCTCTCTCTCTCTCTCTCTCTCTCTCTCTCTCTCTCTGTCTCTCTCTCTCTCTCTCTCTCTCTGTCTCTCTCTCTCTGTCTCTCTCTCTCTCTCTCTCTCTCTCTCTCTCGCTCTCTCTCTCTCGCTCTCTCTCTCTCTCTCTCTCTCTCTCTCTCACCTTACCTTTATCAGCACAGCCTTCATATACACAAGCATTTTCATCATTTACTCACTGAATCTTCAGTTGATATCACATGGTACCACTTCTCTTGTGGTTACTTATAATCGGCTAGCTATGTCTTTATTTATCCTCCATATTCTCTGCTACTTCGCACTATTGCCCACATGGCATACTCAGCCCTTACCCCGCTCACTCTCAGCACCCATTCAGATTGTCTCTGCCCTACCATCTCTTAATACTTGGTTGCCTGTGGATTATCTTTTTTTTATATAATCGCATGCACACTTTATCCTACATGAATCTATCAGCTTTTGGGTTCCTTTTATATTTTGTTTATTTGGTCTTAGACCTGGCCTAATACCAACAAAACAATGACTCTAAAAACACTACCAAAACAACATAGGAGATATTTAGAGAAAACTCTGTGAAGGTCCTTGAGTGGCCCAAAGCCGTGACTTGAACCCAATCAAAAATTTCTGTAGAGACCTGAATCCAGGTGTGAAAACCTTGTGGCAACATACCCAACTGCTTTTTCTACTTTTTTATCCACAACATTAGTAACTTAATATCTTCACAGGTAAATGTTTATATTTTGCATGCCTTAGCCAATATGTAATGAATGCTTTCAGCAAGCTATTGATCTAAATCATTCTTAGTTCTAAGAGTAGCTTCTAGTGACAATTCTTAAAAGCATCGTAGAAATGTGGGCGGTTTTCTCTCAAGGGTAGTTTTTACCCTTCAGATTCTAGTAAAGATAAAAGTTATTCAGAATGCATCGTAACCCCTAAGAAAGCTCCTAAGGAGAAAAAGTGTTAATACCTTTATTAGGTTTGGAAATTCTCTTAAGCATAGGAGAAAATAGCGGAAAGCAGATGAGGCAGCAAAACGTTCTCCAGACACTGAATAACAGAGATCACATGCTACCAATAAAATTATGCAGGAATAATGTATGTGGTTGATTAGAGATATTCTCTCAAATCCTACCCAGTGCAACAATGGTGTAACCCTTGAAATAAAAGTTACTTATCAACTGAAATCAACAGTTAAATAAATTAGACACTGTATCATGCGTCAAAAGAACTGGGTCATAGGCTATCCAGTAGTGTGGCTAAGGTATGATTACATGTGACTAGCGCAATACATCAAGAAACAGCCCATGCCTGTCATTTCAAAGGCTTATAATAGGCTATACAGTATTTCCCTAATTAATATTGTGTGCTGGTGTGTGTGTGTGTGTGTGTGTGTGTGTGTGTGTGTGTGTGTGAGAGAGAGAGAGAGAGAGAGAGAGAGAGAGAACGAGAGAGAGTGATAGCGAGTGATAGGGGTAGCAACCAATCAAAGTCTTTAAAAGTATGTGTCAAACCTAACAACCAGTTGAACCTTGCCTCTTCATTGAGATACATGTTTTTGTGTTCTCCTTGTGCAGAGCTGCTCTCAGATAGCTCCTGAATCACTCTTAAGCTTAAACTGTTAGCTAGGAGTTTTAAAGCTATGTTAGAAGCTCTCTACGAGTATTCTTAATATTCTTTTTTATAAAGATGACCCCAAATTGCCAAGTCTAGTGCCATGCAGCTTTATGCTTATCAGCCCTGTCTCCCTCTCCCCGTATTACCACCAGTGAGTGAGCCCTACTCCCAAATGAAGGTGGCGAAAAGTATTATGGCAAAAGATATGTCAGTTAACATAATTGTATATTTAAGTTATACTTATTTAATGGAATTCATCTTAAATGTTAAGAGACCTTTAATTATTTTAATAAACCTGTTTTAATCCAAAATCACAATTAGTAAACTTAAAATATGGTGTTTAGTATGTCTTATACAGGATTTCAATCTTGCAACAAACAATGAATTCCACCGTATGGAGAATATTGTCTGCACAGTGTTGTATTTTTATAGTTGGCATGGCCTGTGGTGGTGGGGTGCCAAAATGCCTGGCGGCATCCCTAAATCAGATTGAATGTAGTTATTTTGAGTCCAGCTTTTTAAAGAGCAGTAGTGGTAAGTTGTTCTTGTTGTTATCATTATTAATAAATGTGTAATAGAACCGAATCTGATATAAATAATGGTATTAAGAGGAGAAACAAGATAGCATTAAGGAAAATACAATGACATTGCTGCATACCTCGTGTCATTGTGTCTTGTAGATGGTGCATTTGCATGGTGAATTGCTTTACACAGTGCCCCACAGAGAGATTGCAAGTGACCATGCTTTCCTAATGATTTTTGATGAATAATATTTTTCACTTCAATTAAAGAATGAGACTTGTTTGAAAGAGCATAGTTTATGCCACTGAGTTTGTACTTTAGCAAGTCAATCAGAAGAAGTAATTGCCTGTAATAGCTGTCTCGGTCCACTTGGCCTTCGAGATTCCTTTCTCCTCCTATCACCGGCAGCCTCTGACGGCCTGCCGTCTCTCATGAGTCCTCTGTCACCAGAAATAAATTGCCTTCCCAATGAACAGGTCACAACAACAAGCGATGTCATTATTTTCATGGCAATTGATCACACCTTTGGAGAGAAAAGTCAATACTCGACGTAATTGTTAGTGGTCTCAAGCTTTGCGTTCAGCACACTTTGTTTGTAGGGTGCTCAGCACCTATTTTTAAATTTTATGCATAATGTTATCTTTGGTAAAGCAGTGAAGAGATGTATAGCTACTATATGTTGTGCCATTCCATGGTTGCAGAGTTTGATGTATCACTCTGTCTTCTTCTCTCTTTGGTAGTATTTTAATCTGGTGCTGGGTCTCCTCCTTATTATTCGTAAGCCTTATTGGGTATTATTTACTTATGTCCTTTAACCTTGCACCCACGACATACTTTATATGTTAAGTAGTCAACCACACTTGTGTGCAAAGTTATCTGTCAATATTTTAATCCAGCTCATGCAGCCACTTGTTTATCAGGGAATATGGTATAGCAACACATATACCAAAAATAATTCATGCGGCATGGGGGAATGAACAACCATTGATCTCTGTGTGAAAAATAATGGGAATGGTTATCTACACTAAATATCCTATCCAAAGGCTCATCCTAACCTACCTGCTGTCACTGCCATTTCGAATACCCCGCAGTCCCTCCATACCTCCATATATACATAAGCACACAGAGCATTCACATTTGACTCATATACTTATTTAATATAATTTAACAATTATATTCCAGATTGGTTACATAAATTTGAGGTGCTGAATACATATACATATGGCTTTATTGACTCTAAGACTTAATGTAATATTTACAAAAATTGCAAAGGTCCTCAGTTTTATGACCACATTAACTGAACAGTACAACAAAGCAACTTTTTATTTGTAGAATTTGCATAATTACTACAGACGACAATTTCCACATTTTACTGTAGAAGATCGTTTTGTGGACAGATGAGTGCAAAATAGAAATTTTTGGTTTAAGTGAAACATGGTGGTGGTAGTATAATGTCATCATTGCTGGAAGAATGAATTCTGAATTATATCAGAAAATTCTAAAGGAAAATGTCAGGACATCTGCCCATATACTGAATCACAAGAGAAGGTGGGCCATGCAGCAAGATAACAATCCTAAATGGTAATGTTTCTGAACGGCCAAGTCAAAGTCCTGACCTTAATTCCATTGAAATGTTGTGGAAGGACCTGACGCAATCAGTTAATGTGAGGAAACCATCCAACATCCTAGAGTTAAAGTTGTTCTGTACAGAGGAATGGGCTAGAATTCCTCCAAGTTGGGGTGCAGGACTGATCAACAGTTACCGGAAACATTTAGTTGCAGTTATTGTTGCATAAGGGGTTACACCAGATACTGAAACCAAAGGTTCACATACTTTTGCCACTCACAAATATGTAATATTGGATTATCTACTTTTAGGACTTGTGTGGAAATCTGATGATGTTGTAGGTCATATTTATGCAGAAATATAGAAAATTCTAAAGGGTTCACAAACCTTCGAGCACCACTGTAGATATAGATATAACTTTGTGTGTCTGAAAGGGCCAATAGTGATATCAAACAAACAAACAAACATCTGTATGCCCTTTAGGAACAATGTGATTACAGTCGCTTGCAAAGATTTGGGTATGTATGACTACTCAAAAGAAAATGTTCCAGTATTTATTTTAATGAAATACTCTCAAAACAAAAATGGTTTAATAGGTGGGTCACATTGACATTCCCTTTTCTGGCTTAATGTACACTAGTTTGGCAGTTGGCTAGGGTCAGGATCACTACAAGTACCATGGTGCAGTGCCTGGAGTCTACAAAGTTTTCACAAGTAGTTCCACTCCTGCAGGATGGCACATGAAAACATGCCATTGCCAGAAAGTTTGCTGTCTCATCCAGCACAGTCTTAAGATAAGGGAGAAGACAGGAAGTTACTCTAGGAGAGCTGGACAAGGCAGTAGAACCCCTCTGCAGGACTGGCATCTGCTCCTTTGTTATCGGAGGAACAGGGTGAGCACTGCCAGAGCCCTACAAAAAGACCTCCTGCTGGTCAATGTTGTGAATGTGTCTGACAAAAACTCAGAAACTGGTTTTATTAAGGTGGTCTCAGGGTCTGTTAACCTGTATTGGGCCCTGTGCTCACTGAAAAGCAGAGTAAAGCTCGATTGACATTTCCCATAAAACACCATAATTGGCAGATCCGCCACTAGCACCCTGTGCTTTTTCACCAATAAGAACAGGTTTCACCTGATCACATGAGACTTGAGTGACAAGGTCTGGAGACGCTGTCAAGAATGCTACCTGCAACATCATTCATCATGGTGGGGGGTCAGTGATGGTCTGGGTAGGCACAGACCTTTACAGGCAGTTAACGGCACCCTAACTGCTATTAGGTATTAGGATAAAATCATTTGACCCATTGTCAGACCCTACACTGGTGCAGTGGGTTGTTGTGTAGTTCTTTGTGTAGCTTATGAAACATTTCTGCCTGTATTTTGGTCCCATCATTTGCTTTATTAATATCCTCAGACAATGGATGCATTTCTTGTTCTATTCAATTTTAGTGCCACATTTGACACTATAGATCATAATAATTTACTGAATAGGTTAGAAAATACCGTACGTGTTAAGGAACTGTTGCTTTCGTACATTTCTACTTGACTGACAGTTACCAATTAGTTTATATTAGTTCCGAGCTCACAATAATGAATATTATGTCTCACGGTGGTCCTAAGTTATTTCACTGTACATGCTGCCATGCTCAATTATTTGTATACATGGTATAATTTTCCACTGTTATGCAGTTAATACAGAGTTGAATATATCAGCCAAACTACTTGAAGAGGTTCGCACCCATAAGCCCATTTCATTATCCCATTCATTTCTTCCCTTCTATTTTCCCCCTGTTTCCTCCTTTCCTATCTTTTCCATTTTTCATGGATATGTAGCTACTTGCCCACTCTGTACCTTTGCATTTCGCAGTCTTCTTGTTGGCAGGTCCGTGATGAACCTCATCTGTATCTCATCAACCATCTTATCAGTGCTCCCCAGTTAGCGACCTGCAATTAGAGACAGAGTGCAGGATGATTGAACAATGCGTTGAGTGGGTCATTGTGACCATTACATTATTTGTCAAGCTCATTAAGCTTAGGTTAGTGCACACTACCTGCAAACTTTCTTTCTTCAGCCATTGGTGGTCCCGATCTTGCGCTGGATTCTGCCTGGATGACAAGGGATGCTAGGACCTATGCAGTGCCCTGGTCAGATATAGTGCAGATGTCTGTCATATCTATGCCATACCACTGCAGACATCCACCATTCCCACAGACACCTGAGGACATGTCACATTCCTTTGGACACTGCAGTAATCTGCTTAACTTGTTGATAGATCCAGTCTTTGGCAGCTCACTGTAGCACTAGGTCTCACTCCCCCCCTCTCTCTCTCCCTTTTCCCCTCACCATTTAATATTGATTAAAGAGCAGTCGAACCTTTATTATTGTTTTGTGTTCACTTTCTGAGCACATTGAATGTCATTCAATTTTTTTTTATATTATATTCATAGAAAACTGAGGTTTTATTGCTTTGACCCAAGGCTGTGCAAGACAGCTTTATCTTAGAAAACTTATTTTGTCTTAACTATCCTAAGCTTAGAAATATCAGCTTTTACAGGTGCATAGAAATTTTTACATGTTTATAACCTCAGTGTTAGATTACTGAAACAATCTACTGAATGGATGATCTTGTACAGCTATAAAAAAAAAACCTCAAATTAGTACAGAATTCAACGACCTGAGTGCTAACTAGAACTTATTCTTTGGAAGTTTTTTCAATCTTATTATTCCTTAAACAACTTAACACTGGACAGCAATCTTTCTTTTTGCTTTCTGGAAAAAGTGATATTATGACAGTGACAAGATGAACACAAAAAATGAAGAATTTGGAAAAAAAATTAAAAACATTAGATACTGAGCTTTGTTTTGTAGTTGATTTTCATTTGTACTCTTGTGTTAGTGTCCATCAACAGTTGGCAAGCATTGTTTGAGGACTTGATATCACATTTTCAAGGTCACAGTGTTATGGTGAAACACATAATATACATAATCTGAAATTAAATTATAATTAATGAAATAAATGAAATGATAAAGTGGTAAGTACAAAAACAGCAAATACATTGGCATGCCTATGGGTTTTATATGGTTAAGAGTGATACCCAAAAGAAAAACTTTAAACTTTTTTATCCTTAATTCATTTTTTTATTATTGAAACCACAAAATAATTTTATGGTAATGGCCGATGAGAATGAGAAAATCTAATTACGATAATTCCAGGCACAAGAGCTGTGTAGAGTTCACATCAACCTTAACAACTCCAATGAATAAGCTTACTGGTGGTAGTATTTTACATTACAATCTAGTACACAGATGTTAGTTACTTTTTATGAAGCACTTTAGATATACTTATTAACAAATTATTAGCCTTGCTAGTCATTCAGCATTGGTGTGTATGAGCATAGTCAAACATCTGAAATGAAAATTTGTGCGCTGAATAGTAAGAAGGGATCTTGATATTTATTTAATTACTGAAAATTCTGCATACATTGCTTAGTCTACAGTTTTCTGCATTAGAGTGTTTGCTATTAGTACAGTTACCTAATAAACTTAAACACAGACTCCAGGTAATTTATTAACAGTGGGGGTAGCTTCCAGGCAAACAAGTTACATTGTGGCTCTGTTAGATTGGTTGAGCAGCATCCCAGTTGATTTTTAGGGGGAAATCCCTTTTTGCATTTTTCTCAGTGATAAGATACAAATACAACTAAAGCGAATTTTGACTCTTGGGACAATATAGCGTTATATGTCCATAACCTCAGTGTGTAGTTCAACTAAAAAAATATTCTGTTTCACAACTTAAGAAATGCTTGTTACTACTGTAGGTTGCAATTGAAATTTTACTTTCCATAATATGAACATTACATTTGATAAATCTTGTTATTTTGATTTTTGCATAAAATGGTAAAATGGTCAGCTCTATTATTCACACTCTTATTAGAGAGTCTATGCTCTTTTGTGTCTGTAAGGCAAGGCAGATTTATGTGTACAGCACATTGCATACACAGTGGCATTTCAAAGTGCACAAAGATAATAGTGCTGAAACCAGCAAGATTGCCTGAACTGTATTGAGAGAGAGAGTCAGTATCCTCACTTAAAATGTAATCCATGTCACAGATATGTGTTGGTTAACATCCAAAATATGTTGTGTGACATTGCGTGTTATGTGAATTGAATGTTGTCCGAACACTATATTGTATACTGTACTTAATAATGCTATGTGGGATGCTGTAGTGTACTGTGTACTGATTAAATACAAAGAATACTGCACTGGTTTCCATGCAGTGATTTATTTAATATCCACATTAACTGCCACAAATTGATTTGAGTTTTTTTCCTATTTAAGATGGGTAAAATCATTTCACTGGAGAGCTGCATGAAAATGTATAGCAGGCATTTCAGAAGCAAGCAGGGGACTAACAAAGAGAAACTTCAAACTTCTGCCCTTGTTTGTATGGTGTGCTGTGTTGCAAGGACACTACTTCTTACTCCAGTTGTCCCTCTGCATGGAAACATTTAAAATTTTTAATAATATGCTGTTGTTACATGAAGTAAATACATCAATGGTATCCTCAATGTGAAAGACCTGCTTTTGCTGAAGTGGAAAGACCAATAATTTGTCTCAGGGATTGTTTAATGCTACCAGTAACCTGTGCATGTTAAACAGCTGTTGTCTTCAAAGCACCAAAGGCCCTGAGCTAAAGTAGATACCCAGGAAACACTATGTTGGCTCAGCTCAGCTCCTCTAGATTACTCTGCCTGGTCCCTCACAGATGGAGCAGAGCTGAGTGCCCTCCGGTTACTGAATTTGGAGTGTCAGACATGCATGACTGCATTTCTCACAGGAACCAAGTGTTGGGCCTTTGAGTAGTATGCTACAATACATAATTTGCCAGTAACATCTGTTCTAGGTGGTTCCCCCATCCACGGTGGGCTGTGTGGCTTGAATAATTCTCAGGCCTTCAGTAGGTGTGTAAATGTATTGCTCTTGATGACTCTAGGTTGAGTGTGCTTGTGTCGGTTGATTTCAACCAAAGAGAGTCAGCAGAGTTTTAATTGTGGTTTGGCATGGAAACATAGACATTAGATATTATGAATATATTTGTGTTTTAACAAGCTCACTTCCCTTTAACAGTTAAGTTTCTATATTAGTCTCTGATAAATTAGGTATATAGGGACTATTTGATGTAACGCGATACGATCTCTGGAACTTGCCCTGTTTGGTGAAATTCAGAAATGCTATAAAAGTAGATAACAGTAAATGTAACACAGTCATTTCATATTTGTCAAAGAGAGTTATCTCAGTATATCAGATTCTAACATTAATTAAAATTGTTTAAAGACACAGCAAATAGAAATGTCCAGCTTTGACAAAAAAGAACGCAAAGTACAAATATGCCACAAATTAGAATCGGACAAATATCTCATTCAAGTGCCCTTATCTTCCTTTGGATGCTATGAAGAGTTTCTCCTGGGGAAGATTGATAATGAACATGGTGAAGAACAACAACATTCACCTTTCCTGCCAACTCATCATCCTTGTTATCAGTGTACTGACCCACCTCATAGAAACTGTCTATTAGGCAAAATTGGCTCCCACCTGGATAAGCTATTTACCAATGGAAAAAACATAATTGCACTTGCTTTACAAAATAGGGCCAAGGAGAAAGTTGTTAGAAAGAAACATACACACACAGAATGATAGATGAGGCAGTCCAATATAAAACTGTGCATTCATTGTTGCAAGAAATAAGGGCAATGAGTAAAAATTGATGCATTGCTGTCACACAGTTCAGCGCACAAAGAGTATGTCCATATTTACATTTACATTTACATTTACAGTATTTAGCAGACGCCCTTATCCAGAGTGACTTACAAAAGTGCTTTAAGACATCAGTAACATAATTCATTCTTAATAATCAGGAATCTAAACAAGAATACACTTCTGAAACTGTATTGTATTTACTGTATTTACAGTTAATGATAAGATTTCAGCCTTAATGTTCAGCAAGATTTATATATTTAAATTTTATTCAAGATGTATACACTATAAGTGTAGAGATCTTTTATAGTATCAGTATTTATTCAAATTAACTAATGGCTTAGGTTCCAAAGAAGTAGTAAAGCAGTCCCTTCATCCTATCAAACAGCGCACAGCTAGAAATATATATTCCAAATAACAAATCCACAAGTCAAACTGAGTTCTTAAATGAGGAGCTACCCGTATCCTCAAGAGTGACCCTATAATTAGATCAACATGGTTTCAGAATTCTATGTTCAGACTTATATCAGCCCCAGATCTCATCCATTCCATTTTTTTTCCAGTTTATGAGGCTTGTTGTGGAGAAATTTGATCTTCTGTTTGACTGTATTTTAAAGCAACTTAAACTGTTAAGGTGCTGTCTGGATAAAGTCAGCAGATGGTGTTTGTGGAAAACAGAACCTAGCTCCTTGCCCACAATCGCAGCTGGCACAAATGTACAAATTTTTCTTACCTTCGTTATTACACTATGCAGTATTTTGTGAGTAGTAAACCAAATACCATTAAAATAATTATACAGTTTAAGTGCAGTTTAAATTATGAAAAGTCACCATATGCTGCATTTTAGAGCTAATGTGAATATTTTGATTGTGAAAGCAGCATGTTGCTCCACTTTGATCCAGCCTTTTAGACTTGCATATCTTTCACAGCTAACATCCTTTCATTTGCCCAGCTTCAAAATACTTTAACTGCCATATGTCCTATTTAGATGATAGAAAATCTGTTTATTAATATGTATATTAGTTGGTTCTGAAACTTTTTTATGGAGTATAAGGCAAAGTCTTTGTCACTGAAAATCAGTTAGCATTGACTCTCACTTAACATGGTTGGCATAGATGCAAATGAGAGATGTCTTTGACTTTGTTGCTGTGGTGACAGATGCTTGGTAGATTTAATTATGAAAGTGTGGGTATGGACTTCACTTACAGGCCCCTGGAGTCCTGAGGAAGACAGATACATTGTTTATGAGCTACTTTGCCTTGTTACTGAGATGAACTGTCTGCAGAGGGATACAGAAAGTTAAATATGTTAGTCTGAAAACACCAGTGATTTTGGTGTTTCTTGAGGAAAATTCTAAATATAGTATAAGAAATAATTCCTCCATTTTCATACTGGAAGACATCTGCTGTAGTCCAAGTTAGAAAGAATATGAATAAAAAGACAGTGAGCCCACAAGTTAATTTTGTGTGTTAACCATGCTGTGTGAATCTTATGAGGTTTTAGAGAAAGGGAGTGTTTAATATTAATGCAATATTGAATCACCAAGCGTTTGTGGTTATGAGTTATGGAGAGCACAAAGGTTAATTCTGCTATCCGAATCTAAATTTGCATCATTGTTTGTAGATTAAAAAGGCCTTTCATGGGAATGCACTACTTGTGTTTGCCTTCTCCTCTGAGGAGAATCTGAATGTACTGCTGCCTGATTAATCTTAATGAATTATGCAAATAAACTTTATCTCCAACAGTTTCGGAATGTTTCTGTATTGTTTTATTAATGCACTACTGAATTGCTTCATACAGTCTCAAAGTGCTCTCTCTCCAAGTGGGGCTACATTGCTGCGTTTTGTTATTCAGGCCAGTTCCTTTATTAAAAATCTACGGTGGTCTCTGGCAAATTGCACACGCGAATAGGAAATTAGACTTTTAATGTAATTTAATGACTTTTAACCAAGCAAGAATGCAGTACCAATGCTAATAGTAACCCTAACCTTCTTCCCACTGCATCCCCAGAGTCTGATCTTTGGGAACATGTCTGCTTAATTTCCACTAAATTAATTATATTCGTTATCAGGACTACCCTGTGGTGAAATGAGAGTTTCAATTACACTAGGAAAATTGACATAACAAAACATAAAAGGCCCTGACTAACAGCCTGTTCGAAGCACCTGTCTATTGAAGAGGCTGGTCGTTGATGAAAGCACCCATTTGCCTGCCAGTGGGTTCCTCTGAAGATGAATGCAAGAATTTCCCTGTACATAAGCATTAGCTATTGAATGATTCACCAGTTAGTGACTCATTAAAAGACATATGAATCTCATTAAAAGTATGATTCTGCATGACTGTGAATGTTTATCTTCCAAGCTTTCCTTTCAAAAGAAGGCAAACACAGAGAAAATATCCCATCTCCATTTAAACAGTAAAGCATATGGAAATGGAGTATAAGAGGATTAGCTGATTATGTAGATAGAAATGTTCTAGATATGTTAAATGACAGGTTAATTTGAAACATTAAAATACATTTCTTCAAATAAACAGATTTAGTTCCCTCTTCGTTTATGCAAACACCAGTATGTAATTGGCTTAGAAAATGGCAGCTTGTGCAGAATGTCCAAGAATTTCATATTCAGAGAGTACTGCTGATGTACATTTCACTGTGTAGGCATGCTGGGGGCATATGCCAGCAGATGACACTTGAGCTACATGGATCCATACACATTCATTAATGTGACATTGTGTATAAGCATCCTGCATTATCTAAATTCAATGCAACTTTTAACTGATGTGGTTATTTACAGTGACATTCTATTTTCATTCTCACATGATGGTTGGCATTCTGTCAGAATTGTAAATACAGATATGGTTACTTATAGAGGAAAAAATTTTATTAATATTGTAATTTTGCATCTTAAGACAAAGATTACAGGTAGCAAATCTGATTAGAACATAGACTATGTGTATTTCACTCCCAGCTTGTTATGAGATGTGGTGGTTTTTATTTAGGACCCAGGTATGCAGGATAAGCATATCCCATGAGATATAATAAGAATGGGGAAATAATCTAGAACAACTGAAAAGGGATGAAGAGCGGAGCGTAAGGCTCCTAACACAAAAGAACCAAAAGGATAAAGGGGCACGCAAGGTTGCTTCACGAATGCCAAAGCACGATTTTGGGACGTCTCTTAAATGGCGAGGCAGGGAGG